>JACEFZ010013838.1:382500-495406 GCA_014155875.1 Cepaea nemoralis
ATCTACAACCTTGGCAGTGTTGACGTCGGAGGGCAGCGAAATGCCGACCACAGTATCAATCAGCAAGAAAATACAACAACCAGAGAGATTCATCCCAAGAGTCAATCAATGTTCAAGATGCCAGAGGGCCGGCCACAGCAGAGCAGCATGTCGCAGTAAGACGGAAATCTGCCGATACTGCGCCGATCACCACGCCTTCAAGGAGTGTCCGCTGGCCAAGCAGGACTCGGATTTCCGAGCACCCAACAACAAACGAAAGTGCGCCAACTGCCTGGGCAAGCATGGAGCAAGATACTTGGGCTGTCCGTACCTGCAACGACACAGAGACGTGTTAAAGTTTGCCATCAACACAAAGACACCATACAACGAAGCAAGGCGGAGGTGCGAGACAGCCAAGGGTATATCACAAGCTGAAAGAGACCAACTGCAGCACCAAATAGACGAGCTGAAGAAGCAAGTCAAGGCAATACTGACGCCAGCACCAACCAGCGATAATGAGAAACTGCTGGCCGACATGAAAGAGATCCAGCACAACATCAAACAAGAGATGGAGCGCATGGCTAAGATGAAGAAGGAAAACGAGGAAATCCTACAAATGATCAAGACCGAAAGAGAACTACTGAACGCCGAAAGGACGCAGCACCAATCCAAACCAACAGATGAGATGAAGCAAGGTGAAGCACACACACACAAAAAAAAAAAAACATTGAAAAACTGATGAAGACAATTCACAAAAAAGGAGACAAAAAGACGCATGATGGAGCCAAGCCTCAGACCAATCAGAAACAGCAAGCAGAAGCCAGTAGTCCAGCCAAGATACCTCTATGGAAGAGGAAAAAATATATGAAGCTGATTACGAAGAAAGGGTAGAGCAAGCTAGACTACGATGCGAACAATACGAAAATGACTTCAGCACATGGCAAGATAAATTTCGTACGGAAACTGCAACTCATCTGGAAACAAATGGATGAAGAATACAACAGCAACTACGAGAAGGTGACACAAACTCAGAACAAAACGAAAGATAACGAAACATCAAACAAAGAGTCCTTATAAGGACTGCACCCAGCCAAGCCAAGAGCCTGCACCAACAAAGAAAACCACAAGAGGAGACGAGCACAAAGGATAGCGGCCGACCAACCCCCAGCTGACGTCACAGACACAAACCAACATAACCAGTCCGAGATATGACTTACTCGTAAGAGCGCACAAGACAAGAATTAGGGTGAATTCATTCATTCATTCATTCATTCAGTAGCATGTCCTTTGCAGAACCTCGCTTCCGTAACAACCTTCCGGAAAACCTCTCTGTCATAAGCAAGATGTCCCGCGTCTGATACACTCATCTGGAGATCATCCGCCACATCCTGCACCCATCTTCTCTTTGGCCTTCCTCTTCCTCACTTCCCAGGCATATACCCCTCCATTATTGTTCTCTCCAGACTTTCGTGACGTTTCAAGTGACCAAAATATTTCAATTTTCTTTGTTTTATCGTCTTTAATATTAGGGTGAATGAACCCACAAAATCCACGGACCTCAACAATAACCACAGCTGAAGAGGCAGGTTGAACGAGGCCGAATTTGGAATTGTTGTTTTGAAAATTGGAATTGGAATTGGTTAACTATATGTAGTAAACTATATGTAGTTCATTACATGTGGTGAATGATGTGTGGAGAATTATAGGTGATGAATTATAAGTGGTGAATTATAGGTGATGAACATTATGTGATGAACTTTATGTGATTAACTTTATATGGTTAACTATATATTATGAACTTTATGTAGTGAACTATATGTGATGAACTTTATGTAGTGAACTATATGTGATGAACTTTATGTAGTGAACTATATGTGATGAACTTTATGTAGTGAACTATATGTGATGAACTTTATGTGGTGAACTATATGTGATGAACTTTATGTGGTGAACTATATGTGATGAACTTTATGTGGTGAACTATATGTGATGAACTTTATGTAGTGAACTATATGTGATGAACTTTATGTGGCGAACTATATGTGATGAACTTTATGTGGTGAACTATATGTGATGAACTTTATGTGGTGAACTATTTGTCGTGAACTTTATGTGGTGAACTATATGTGATGAACTTTATGTAGTGAACTATATGTGATGAACTTTATGTGGTGAACTAAATGTGAGAAACTGTGTGTTGGGAAACATATGTGCTGTACTGTATAAAGTGAACTATTTATGGTGAATTATAAGTGTTGAATTATGTGTTGTGAATGATGTGTGCTGAATGATGTGTGGTGAAGTTTATGTGAAGGATGATATGTGTTAAATGGTATATTATGAATTTAATATGGTGAATTACAGGAGACGAATTATAGGTAGTGAACTTAATGTGATGAACTATATATGATGAACTGTGTGGGGTGAAATTTCTGTGGTGAACTATGTATTTTGAATTATATGTGGTGAACTAAATGTGGTGAATTATATTTGGTGAACTAAATGTGGTGAATTATATGTGTTGAACTATATGTGACTAAACTACATGTTGTGATCTGTATGTGGTAGCGAGCACACTTCTGTGGTCTGCCTATATGATATAATCAAGATTGGATGTAGAATATTGACATCATTGTTCTACTCTCAGGTTGGTGCACATTTGATCAGTATTCTACTTTCAGGTTATTAGACATTCAATTATTGTAATAATAATAATAATAATAATAATAATAATAATAATAATAATAATAATAATAATAATAATAATAATAATAATAAGTCTTTATTTTCAAAGGGTTAAGAATTGGGCACGCAGGCCCGTCTGACATTCTGCCCTTCTTCTCTATTTCCTCTCATACATTCTTTCATTCAACATCACTTATTCTACTTTCAGGTTGTTAAACATTCAATCATTGTTCTATTCTCAGGTTGAACATTCAGTCATTGTTAAACTTTCAGGTTGTTAAACATTCAATCATTGTTCTACTTTCAGGTTGTTGAACATTCAATCATTGTTCTACTTTCAGGTTGTTAAACATTCAATCATTGTTCTACTTTCAGGTTGTTAAACATTCAATCATTGTTCTACATTCATGTTGTTAAACATTCAATCATTGTTCTACTTTCAGGTTGTTAAACATTCAATCATTGTTCTACTTTCAGGTTGTTGAACATTCAATCATTGTTCTACTTTCAGATTGTTGAACATTCAATCATTGTTCTACTTTCATGTTGTTAAACATTCAATCATTGTTCTACTTTCATGTTGTTAAACATTCAATCATTGTTCTACTTTCAGGTTGTTAAACATTCAATCATTGTTCTACATTCATGTTGTTAAACATTCAATCATTGTTCTACTTTCAGGGTGTGGAACATTCAATCATTGTTCTACTTTCAGGTTGTGGAAGAAACGAAGACGATTCTGGAAGAGTTTGGTTACACCTTTGAGAAAAGAGGTCTCATTAAGGTCAAGGGTAAAGGCGAACTGATGACCTACTTCATGGTGTCTGTTCCCAGCACTGACAAAGATTATGGCATGCCCAACCAGGTCTCTGGCAGGTGATCTGATGTTCACGATTATACCATGCCCAACCAGGTCTCTGGCAGGTGATCTGATGTTCACGATTATACCATGCCCAGCGAGGTCACTGGAAGATGATCAACAACCAAGATTATAATTTGTCCAACAAAGTCATTGGAATAAGATTAAGTACCAAGATAATAATTTGTCTAACTAGGTCATTAGAAGATGATTAACAACCAAGATTATAATTTCTCCAACCAGGTCATTGGGAGATGATATTTGTCTAACAACTGCAATCTGCAAATACCGGTAATTATGAGCCTACATATGGTTGTTGAGAAGAATGTTGAGCATGTCGTAGACAGAGAAGATGTTGAGAACATCGTGGACAAAGAAGGATGTTGAGAATGTCGTGGACAGAGAAAAATGTTGAGAATGTCGTGGACAGAGAAGGATGTTGAGAATGTCGTGGACAGAGAATGTTGAGAATGTCGTGGACAGATAAGGATGTTGAGAATGTCACGGACAGAGGAGAATGTCGATGACATGAATGAGAGAGCGTGTGCGACAAGTTCACGTCTCATTATCGTCAAGTAGAAACTGCCATCACTGGCTACAGTAACTTCCGCTGTTAAGGGGAAAAATGGGGGAGGGGGGCTGACAAATGACTATTGTATATCACGTCAACTGAAGGGATGAAATATATAAACTTTACTTTGTGTTTTTGTAAAATTCTAACAAACAGAAGCAGAAACACACAGATAAAGATGTCTGTGTGAATCTAAGCTAACTGACATGAGCAACACCAGAGTATGAAATATAAGATAACTGATAACTACACGACGGGTGGATCATCAGCCCGTGTGTGTTGAGGTGACATTAACTACACGACGGGTGGATCATCAGTCTGTGTGTTGAGGTCACATTAACTACACGACGGGTGGGTTATCATTCTTGTCTGTTGTGTATGACTCCGACAATTGGTGTTGAGGTGACATTAACTACACGACAGGTGGGTTATCATTCTTGTGTGTTGTGTATGACTTCGACAGTTGGTGACATTAACCACACAACGGGTGGGTTATCATTCTTGTGTGTAGTCCATGGCTAAATCAACTCGGTGTGTGGAGGGTGGCATTCAAGCAGGAGAGAGGCACTCTTGCCGTGACTACAAGTAGCATGACTGTGGCGATCATGGCCGTCAGAAAAGTGAGGGGCTGGCTGGGGGCACACAGTCCCACACAGTCCCACCACACAGTCCCACCACACAGTCCTACCACACAGTCACACCACACAGTCCCACACATGTCTACACTCTCAGAGATTCCGTGAGCATGGTTGGGGAGGTTCAAGACTGGTTGTGTGACTTGTAAATACAAACAACGCCATGCTGTTATATTTCTCTGTCATGACATGACGCCTAGCTCCGAGTTCCTCCTTACCATCATCCTCGTGAAACAGGGAGGAACCATACGGTAGGCGGGGTCAAGATGTATGGACAAGTTGCACTTGACAGCAACAGGGAGGAACCACACAGTAGGTGGAGTCAAGATGCATGGACACGTTACACTTGACAGCAACCGGGGCGGGGCTTTGGGCTTTCGATAAACAGACATTTTGGGGGAAATGGTTCTGAGGAGTAGTTCTGCACACGACAAGCTGCCGGGGGGTCTCACTGGTGGGGAAAATAGTTTCCAGTACATTTGCCAGCCCGTCTGTTATCAGGGAGCCGATGCTCTTGTGGGATAGATGAAGTCTGCAGTCATGTTGTGGGATAGATGAAGTCTGTAACCATGTTGTGGGATAGATGAAGTCTGCAGTCATGTTGTGGGATAGAAGAAGTCTGCAGCCATGTTGTGGGATAGATGAAGTCTGTAGCCATGTTGTGGGATAGATGAAGTCTGCAGTCATGTTGTGGGATAGATGAAGTCTGTAGCCATGTTGTGGGATAGATGAAGTCTGCAGTCATGTTGTGGGATAGAAGAAGTCTGCAGCCATGTTGTTGGATAGATGAAGTCTGTAACCATGTTGTGGGATAGATGAAGTCTGCAGCCATGTTGTGGGATAGAAGAAGTCTGTAGCTATGTTGTGGGATAGATGAAGTCTGTAGCCATGTTGTGGGATAGATGAAGTCTGTAACCATGTTGTGTGATAGATGAAGTCTGTAGCCATGTTGTGGGATAGATGAAGTCTGTAGCCATGGTGTGGGATAGATGAAGTCTGTAGCCATGTTGTGGGATAGATGAAGTCTGCAGTCATGTTGTGGGGGTAGAAGAAGTCTGCAGCCATGTTGTGGGATAGATGAAGTCTGTAGCCATGTTGTGGGATAGATGAAGTCTGTAGCCATGTTGTGGGATAGATGAAGTCTGCAGCCATGTTATAGGATAGATGAAGTCTGTAGCCATGGTGTGGGATAGATGAAGTCTGCAGTCATGTTATAGGATAGATGAAGTCTGTAGCCATGTTGTGGGGGTAGAAGAAGTCTGCAGCCATGTTGTGTGATAGATGAAGTCTGTAGCCATGTTATAGGATAGATGAAGTCTGTAGCCATGGTGTGGGATAGATGAAGTCTGCAGCCATGTTGTGGGATAGATGAAGTCTGCAGCCATGTTATAGGATAGATGAAGTCTGCAGCCATGTTATAGGATAGATGAAGTCTGTAACCATGTTGTGGGATAGATGAAGTCTGTAGCCATGTTGTGGGATAGATGAAGTCTGTAGCCATGTTGTGGGATAGATGAAGTCTGCAGCCATGTTGTGGGATAGATGAAGTCTGTAGCCATGTTGTAGGATAGATGAAGTCTGCAGCCATGTTGTGGGATAGATGAAGTCTGTAGCCATGTTGTGAGATAGATGAAGTGTGCAGCCATGTTGTGGGATAGATGAAGTCTGTAGCCATGTTGTGGGATAGATGAAGTCTGTAGCCATGTTGTAGGATAGATGAAGTCTGCAGCCATGTTATAGGATAGATGAAGTCTGTAGCCATGTTATAGGATAGATGAAGTCTGTAGCCATGTTATAGGATAGATGAAGTCTGCAGCCATGTTATAGGATAGATGAAGTCTGTAGCCATGTTGTGGGATAGATGAAGTCTGTAGCCATGTTGTGAGATAGATGAAGTGTGCAGCCATGTTGTGGGATAGATGAAGTCTGTAGCCATGGTGTGGGATAGATGAAGTCTGTAGCCATGTTGTGGGATAAATGAAGTCTGTAGCCATGTTATAGGATAGATGAAGTCTGCAGCCATGTTATAGGATAGATGAAGTCTGTAGCCATGTTGTGGGATAGATGAAGTCTGCAGCCATGTTATAGGATAGATGAAGTCTGTAGCCATGTTGTGGGATAGATGAAGTCTGCAGCCATGTTACAGGATAGATGAAGTCTGTCGCCATGTTGTGGGATAGATGAAGTCTGTAGCCATGTTGTGGGATAGATGAAGTCTGTAGCCATGTTATAGGATAGATGAAGTCTGCAGCCATGTAATAGGATAGATGAAGTCTGCAGCCATGTTGTGGGATAGATGAAGTCTGTCGCCATGTTATAGGATAGATGAAGTCTGCAGCCATGTTGTGGGATAGATGAAGTCTGTAGCCATGTTATAGGATAGATGAAGTCTGTAGCCATGTTATAGGATAGATGAAGTCTGTCGCCATGTTGTGGGATAGATGAAGTGTGCAGCCATGTTTTGGGATAGATGAAGTCTGTAGCCATGGTGTTGGATAGATGAAGTCTGTAGCCATGTTATAGGATAGATGAAGTCTGTAGCCATGTGGTGGGATAGATGAAGTCTGTAGCCATGTTGTGGGATAGATGAAGTCTGTAGCCATGTTATAGGATAGATGAAGTCTGCAGCCATGTTATAGGATAGATGAAGTCTGTAGCCATGTTGTGGGATAGATGAAGTCTGCAGCCATGTGGTGGGATAGATGAAGTCTGTAGCCATGTTGTGAGATAGATGAAGTGTGCAGCCATGTTGTGGGATAGATGAAGTCTGTAGCCATGTTATAGGATAGATGAAGTCTGCAGCCATGTTGTGAGATAGATGAAGTCTGTAGCCATGTTGTGAGATAGATGAAGTCTGTAGCCATGTTGTGAGATAGATGAAGTCTGTAGCCATGTTGTGAGATAGATGAAGTCTGTAGCCATGTTGTGGGATAGATGAAGTCTGTAGCCATGTTGTGGGATAGATGAAGTCTGCAGCCATGTTGTGAGATAGATGAAGTCTGTAGCCATGTTGTGGGATAGATGAAGTCTGTAGCCATGTTGTGGGATAGATGAAGTCTGTAGCCATGTTGTGGGATAGATGAAGTCTGTAGCCATGTTGTGAGCTAGATGAAGTCTGTAGCCATGTTGTGAGATAGATGAAGTCTGTAGCCATGTTGTAAGATAGATGAAGTCTGTAGCCATGTTGTGGGATAGATGAAGTCTGTAGCCATGTTGTGGGATAGATGAAGTCTATAGCCATGTTGTGGGATAGATGAAGTGTGCAGCCATGTTGTGGGATAGATGAAGTCTGCAGCCATGTTGTGAGATAGATGAAGTCTGTAGCCATGTTGTGAGATAGATGAAGTCTGTAGCCATGTTGTGGGATAGATGAAGTCTGTAGCCATGTTGTGGGATAGATGAAGTCTGTAGTCATGTTGTGAGATAGATGAAGTCTGTAGCCATGTTGTGAGATAGATGAAGTCTGTAGCCATGTTGTGAGATAGATGAAGTCTGTAGCCATGTTGTGGGATAGATGAAGTCTGTAGCCATGTTGTGGGATAGATGAAGTCTGTAGCCATGTTGTGAGATAGATGAAGTCTGTAGTCATGTTGTGGGATAGATGAAGTCTGTAGCCATGTTGTGGGATAGATGAAGTCTGTAGCCATGTTGTGGGATAGATGAAGTCTGTAGCCATGTTGTGGGATAGATGAAGTCTGTAGCCATGTTGTGGGATAGATGAAGTCTGTAGCCATGTTGTGAGATAGATGAAGTCTGTAGCCATGTTGTGGGATAGATGAAGTCTGTAGCCATGTTGTGGGATAGATGAAGTCTGCAGCCATGTTGTGGGATAGATGAAGTCTGTAGCCATGTTGTGGGATAGATGAAGTGTGCAGCCATGTTGTGGGATAGATGAAGTCTGTAGCCATGTTGTGGGATAGATGAAGTCTGTAGCCATGTTGTGGGATAGATGAAGTCTGTAGCCATGTTGTGGGATAGATGAAGTCTGTAGCCATGTTGTGAGATAGATGAAGTCTGTAGCCATGTTGTGGGATAGATGAAGTCTGTAGCCATGTTGTGGGATAGATGAAGTCTGTAGCCATGTTGTGGGATAGATGAAGTCTGTAGCCATGTTGTGAGGATAGATGAAGTCTGTAGCCATGTTGTGAGATAGATGAAGTCTGTAGCCATGTTGTGGGATAGATGAAGTCTGTAGCCATGTTGTGAGATAGATGAAGTCTGTAGCCATGTTGTGGGATAGATGAAGTATGTAGCCATGTTGTGGGATAGATGAAGTCTGTAGCCATGTTGTGAGATAGATGAAGTCTGTAGCCATGTTGTGAGATAGATGAAGTCTGTAGCCATGTTGTGGGATAGATGAAGTCTGTAGCCATGTTGTGAGATAGACGAAGTCTGTAGCCATGTTGTGGGATAGATGAAGTCTGTAGCCATGTTGTGAGATAGATGAAGTCTGTAGCCATGTTGTGGGATAGATGAAGTCTGTAGCCATGTTGTGGGATAGATGAAGTCTGTAGCCATTTTGTGAGATAGATGAAGTCTGTAGCCATGTTGTGGGATAGATGAAGTCTGTAGCCATGTTGTGGGATAGATGAAGTCTGTAGCCATGTTGTGAGATAGATGAAGTCTGTAGCCATGTTGTGGGATAGATGAAGTCTGTAGCCATGTTGTGGGATAGATGAAGTCTGTAGCCATATTGTGGGATAGATGAAGTCTGTAGCCATGTTGTGAGATAGATGAAGTCTGTAGCCATGTTGTGGGATAGATGAAGTCTGTAGCCATGTTGTGGGATAGATGAAGTCTGTAGCCATGTTGTGAGATAGATGAAGTCTGTAGCCATGTTGTGGGATAGATGAAGTCTGTAGCCATGTTGTGGGATAGATGAAGTCTGCAGCCATGTTGTGGGATAGATGAAGTCTGTAGCCATGTTGTGGGATAGATGAAGTGTGCAGCCATGTTGTGGGATAGATGAAGTCTGTAGCCATGTTGTGGGATAGATGAAGTCTGTAGCCATGTTGTGGGATAGATGAAGTGTGCAGCCATGTTGTGAGATAGATGAAGTCTGTAGCCATGTTGTGAGATAGATGAAGTCTGTAGCCATGTTGTGGGATAGATGAAGTCTGTAGCCATGTTGTGGGATAGATGAAGTCTGTAGCCATGTTGTGGGATAGATGAAGTCTGCAGCCATGTTGTGGGATCGATGAAGTCTGTAGCCATGTTGTGGGATAGATGAAGTGTGCAGCCATGTTGTGGGATAGATGAAGTCTGTAGCCATGTTGTGGGATAGATGAAGTCTGTAGCCATGTTGTGGGATAGATGAAGTCTGTAGCCATGTTGTGGGATAGATGAAGTGTGCAGCCATGTTGTGGGATAGATGAAGTCTGTAGCCATGTTGTGGGATAGATGAAGTCTGTAGCCATGTTGTGGGATAGATGAAGTGTGCAGCCATGTTGTGGGATAGATGAAGTCTGTAGCCATGTTGTGGGATAGATGAAGTCTGTAGCCATGTTGTGGGATAGATGAAGTGTGCAGCCATGTTGTGGGATAGATGAAGTCTGTAGCCATGTTGTGGGATAGATGAAGTCTGTAGCCATGTTGTGGGAAAGATGAAGTGTGCAGCCATGTTATAGGATAGATGAAGTCTGTAGCCATGTTGTGGGATAGATGAAGTCTGTAGCCATGTTGTGGGATAGATGAAGTGTGCAGCCATGTTGTGAGATAGATGAAGTCTGTAGCCATGTTGTGGGATAGATGAAGTCTGTAGCCATGTTGTGAGATAGATGAAGTCTGCATCCATGTTATAGGATAGATGAAGTCTGTAGCCATGTTGTGGGATAGATGAAGTCTGTAGCCATGTTGTGGGATAGATGAAGTCTGCAGCCATGTTAGCTTGTGTGATTATGTGACAGCACTGGTCACGTGGTTCAGCGAATTACAGATGTCAATTGTTATGTTATAACATAGCTGGTGTAGTTACATGATTTATAAGATTACATGGCGTAGGTAGTGATATGGTGTAGTTACGTTCATCGTGTTGTTGTGTGGCCTCATGAATCCCCATACATAGTTTGTGTAACTATTTGGCTACATCCATTATGTGGTAGTATGAATTATATTGGTACATGGTTGTGTGATCACATGAGTATGTGATTACATGGTAATGTGATTACATGAGTATGTTATTACATCGTAATATGATTACATGGTTACATAGCTCAGGTAAATAATGTAAGTGATGATGTTTTGAATTACAATGTAAATAAAAAGAGACAGAAAACAAAGAAGTGACGTTTTCATGTATTATAAATATGTGTGTTTGGTGTATATAGCACAAGACTATTGTCCAGAGATCCACTTCAATACAAAAATAGTGTCCAGAGATCCTCTTTACAGCCAAAATATTGTCCATATATCCACTTTACAACAAGAATATTGTCCATATATCCACTTTACAGCAAGAATATTGTCCATATATCCACTTTACAGCAAGAATATTCTCAAGAGACCCACTTCAGTAAGAATATTGTCAAGAGATCTCTGTTAAATAAATATATTGTTCAGAGATCCACTTTACCACAAGAATATTGCCAGGGGACATCTTTACAACCAGAATACTGTCTATATATCCACTTTACAGCCAGAAAAAAAATCTCCAGAGATCCACTTTACAGCAAGAAAATTGTCCAGAGATCCACTTTATCACAAGAATATTGCCAGGGGACTTCTTTACAACCAGAATACTTTAATATATCCACTTTACAGCAAGAAAATTGGCCAGAGTTCCACTTTACCACAAGAATATTGTCCAGAGATCCATTTTACACTAATGGGTTGTATTCACGAGACGTTCACAACAAAAGGATACATGGAGATGGATGCACGAAATGGGACACGCCCGTCGGGCAACTCAGCTCATACACATGACGTTGTGTTGACTCGTTGTTCAGGAGTTCGCCTGTGGTATCATCACTCTACACACGAGGTTCAGGAGTTCGCCTGTGGTAGCACCACTTTACACACGTGGTTCAGGTTTTCGCCTGTGGTATCACCACTCTACACACGTGGTTCAGGTGTTCGTCTGTGGTATCACCACTCTACACATGTTGTTCAGGTGTTCGCCTGTGGTATCACCACTAGACATTTATACACAGACCAGCCCCAAGTGCCGCCGTTCCATTCAGTGACCTCTACATGGATAATGTCCTTGATATGGCTGATACCAGACTGCTGACTGAGTCTATCCTGGTCTACTACTTAGAGATATGTATCTGTAGTATGTCAGCTCATTACGTCTGCTGTTAGCTTCTAGTCCGGTTTGACACATTCTACTTAAAGACATGTCCCTTTTTGTGAACTGTTTACATCAGCTGATAGCTGACAGCCAGGTAAGCTTCCACTCACTGCCTACTCTTTACTGGTTCCATTACTCTAGAATTCTGGTAAGACAGTTCCAGCACTAATTAAATCATTATGTACACAAGTCTGACACTGGGACTCCGCTCACTTGCCTACTGTAGACAGCTACCACAATACAGTTATACAAACACACAACATGTTGGACGGCGACGATGTTCGCCGTGGCTCTTTGTGGGTTCTCGATGTGCCCGCACTTCTGAGACCGTTCCACTCTCCGGTGTCCATTCTTCACGTGTACCTCATGAGCCACGGTTGTCCTTGTGAGTCAAGCTACGTTCATAGGCCACGTTTCCTCTCGTGAGTCACGCTCCGTTCAAATCTGACATGTGCCACGTTTTTTCTCGTGAATCACGCTACCTTCATGGGTCACGTTTCCCCTCGTGAGTCACGTTCCGTCCACGGGCCACATTTTCCCTCGTGAGTCACGCTCCCTTCATGGGCCCTTTGTTTCCTCGTGAGTCACGCTCGGTTAAAGGCCACGTTTTTCCTTGTGAGTCACGCTCCATTCATGGGTCACGTTTTTCCTTGTGAGTCACGCTCCGTTCATGGGCCACGTTTCTCTTTCCGAGTCACGCTCAGTTCATCTCAGAGATAATCCAAACATGGTTCCTTTCACACAACAAATACCGCTATTTATTTCAAAATGTATGTATGACAACATAGATATTTATAACCATAGCAAATAAACATAATCACATCATATAATTTAAGTGATGCTACAAACTTATAACTTTTAGCATATATGCAGCCGAATCAAATATTGTTATTATGAAATATATATGTATAACCAGGTCACAATATATAACCAAGTGACATATCTACAACCAGGTCAAACATGTATAACCATGTCAAACATCTATAACCAGATCACATATGTATAACCAGATTAAACATGTATAACCAGGCCACACACACACACACACACACACACACACACACATATATATATATATATATATATATATATATATATATATATATATATATATATATATATATATAACCATGTCACATATGTATAACCAGGTCACAGATTATAACCATGTCACATATGTATAACCAGGCCACATATGTATAACCAGCCCACATATGTATATCATGTCACATATGTATAACCAATTCCAATATTTATTATCACAACAAAGAAAGTAAAGCATATCCAATATTTATAACCACAGAGCATATCGCAGGAAGGGCAGGTAGTACTGGACACTCATGAACCCCCGCGGCAGGTGACCGCCAGCGTCACAACTCGTGTCCCCAAAGCTGTAGACACCAAATGCTTGGCCATCACACACCAGGGCACTGCCACTGTCTCCCTGAAACCAGCACAAGGACACCAGTTGAGGCGGGTACTCACGTAGCAACAGAGGGAAGCAGTTTGTTTACAAGATTCAGGCAGTACAAATAACGGTAGAGGGGAGAATACATTCATATACAGACGGCATCACAACGAGGTCAGAGACTATACACAGAATACATCACAATGAGATTATATTCTATACACAGAGAACATCATTTTTTCATAGACTATACACAGAAGACATCATTTTGTCATAAACTATACACAATCGGTCTCTGTGGCTAAGGGCTTGCGAACGCGGTTTGTGAGCCCGTATACCCGGGTTCGAAACACAGCAGTGCTGGTTTTTTCGAAAAAGGTATAGGAGCCGGTCGTTCAGAAAGCAATGGCAAACTACTGAACGTAACACTTGCCTAGTACATCAACAACAGCTGAAAATGCTGGTGTTGACTGCAACGTCCCGTAAGGGATACGCAACAATATTTTTTTTTTATACACAGAAGACATCATTTTGTCATAGACTTTACACAGAGAACATCATTTTGTCATAGACTTTACACAGAGGACATCGCACTGATGTCATAGACTGTACACAGAGAACATCATTTTGTCATAGACTGTACACAGAGGACATCGCACTGATGTCATAGACTGTACACAGAGAACATCATTTTGTCATAGACTTTACACAGAGAACATCATTTTGTCATAGACTTTACACAGAGAACATCATTTTGTCATAGACTTTACACAGAGAACATCATTTTGTCATAGACTTTACACAGAGAACATCATTTTGTCATAGACTTTACACAGAGGACATCGCACTGATGTCATAGACTTTACATGGAGAACATCATTTTGTCATAGACTGTACACAGAGAACATCATTTTGTCATAGACTTTACACAGAGAACATCATTTTGTCATAGACTTTACACAGAGAACATCATTTTGTCATAGACTTTACACAGAGAACATCATTTTGTCATAGACTTTACACAGAGGACATCGCACTGATGTCATAGACTTTACATGGAGAACATCATTTTGTCATAGACTGTACACAGAGAACATCATTTTGTCATAGACTTTACACAGAGGACATCGCACTGATGTCATAGACTGTACACAGAGAACATCATTTTGTCATAGACTTTACACAGAGAACATCATTTTGTCATAGACTTTACACAGAGAACATCATTTTGTCATAGACTTTACACAGAGAACATCATTTTGTCATAGACTTTACACAGAGAACATCATTTTGTCATAGACTTTACACAGAGAACATCATTTTGTCATAGACTTTACACAGAGGACATCGCACTGATGTCATAGACTTTACATGGAGAACATCATTTTGTCATAGACTGTACACAGAGGAACATCCATTGTGTCATAGACTTTACACATGAGGAACATCACTGATTGTCATAGACTGTACACAGAGAACATCATTTTGTCATAGACTTTACACAGAGGAACATCCACTTATGTCATAGACTGTACACAGAGAACATCATTTTGTCATAGACTTTACACAGAGAACATCATTTTGTCATAGACTTTACACAGAGAACATCATTTTGTCATAGACTTTACACAGAGAACATCATTTTGTCATAGACTTTACACAGAGAACATCATTTTGTCATAGACTTTACACAGAGAACATCATTTTGTCATAGACTTTACACAGAGAACATCATTTTGTCATAGACTTTACACAGAGAACATCATTTTGTCATAGACTTTACACAGAGAACATCATTTTGTCATAGACTTTACACAGAGAACATCATTTTGTCATAGACTTTACACAGAGAACATCATTTTGTCATAGACTTTACACAGAGAACATCATTTTGTCATAGACTTTACACAGAGGACATCGCACTGATGTCATAGACTGTACACATAAGATATAACAATAATATCATAGGTTTTACACAGATGACATTATAATAACGTCATATATTACACACATAAGGCATCACAAATACGTCATCGATTACACACAGATGACATCACAATGAGGTCACAGACCTACCAAACACAGGACACATCGATGGAAACAAGTGGTAACAACCACAAACAATGGACCTACCATACACGGGACATTCCCAGCATCTGTTGTGCACAGGTGAAGGTCACGGATATACACTTTCCGCTTGATCAGACTGGAAATGTCCACGATCTTCTGGCACTGGTGACGACTGACCACCGTGAGCTGAGCCGACTGCAGCCTGGAGGGGGCGGGGTTGTCTGTCAGCAGATGAGCAAACACACACTTGAACTGACTACAGGGCCACTCTCGCCAGAGGTGACGTTTCTACTTGTTGAACTTATGCTCTTTATTTCTTAGAATATTTTGTTTTTCAAACGTGTTTGCTGCGGGGTTAGAACAGTTATCTGGTTGACTTCTGGCTCAAGCCGGACTATTATTTCTAGATTATTGCCTATTGTTTGTTTCGCTCTTATTGTGTTTTATATTTTGCCTAAACAAAAGTTACAGACAAATGCCGAGACGTCTGCTATACACATGGATAGACCATAATTATGTAAACAAAACGACACTCGTCAAAGCTTCCGCGGTGACAGTGACACACGTGAGAGTGTGTAATGTGACAGTGTGACACGTGACATTGTGATATGTGACAGTGACACACGTGACAGTGTGTTGTGTTTATTTTGGTTGACAGGATTCATGAGGCTACATGGCTACACGGGGACCTGTTTCTGCATTGTTTGTGCACATCACGAGACACAGCGAAATATACCAGCGACATGTTGAGCAAACGAACGAACGAGCTTTATTTTCAAAGGGTAACAAATTGGGCACGCATGCGCATCTTAGATTCGGCCCTTCCAATCACTCATCTTTCGTTCATCAATAGTGCATAATACATTCACATAGAAAAACAAAAGCATTGTCAAATGAATGTTGTAAACATAAACAATGCATTTTACCATGTTATGACGCACATCCCCCACCTATCCACACATTCCTCCACCCACCACAAATCCCCCACACACACATCCCCTACCCACCCACACCCCCAGGTCACACGTACATGACCCCACCCATCCACCACCCACACACTTCCACCTAAACACATCCCCACCCATCCACCCAAACACATCCTCCACCCAAACACATCCCCCACCCTACCACACACACTCAACCCAGGCACCCATACATGTATCAACCCACCCAACCCCCACCAACACATCCCCCGACCTACAGACATCTCCCCACCTACATACATCTCCCAATCCATCCCATACCCAAACACACACTCACCCACCCACATATCCCCCACCACTCATTTAAGCACACATCCCCCACCCAAACACACATCTCCCCGTCAACCCAAACATCCGCACCTACGCACACACTTGCCGCACCCACCCACATATCCCCACTTACACACATTCCACCACCCACAAATCTCCCCCACCCACTCACACATCCCGTCACCCACACATACACATCCTCACCCATCCCCCAACCTACACACACTCACCCACCTACACATCCTTCACCCTCGCCTCAACCACACACCCTTAACCACACATCACCCACCCACACACATCCCACCCATCTCCCCACCCGTACACACATCCACCACACACACATCCCCACCCACATACCCATCTTCCCACTCGCCAACACATCCCCATTCACCCACACACACCACCCCCCCCAACACACATCTCCGACCCACCCACACACACATCCCCACTCACACACACACTCCTCACTCACACATACACACACACATCCCCCACCCATACACACATCCACACCCACCCACATATATCACTACCCACCAACACCTACACATCCCCACAAACCCAAACACATACCCACCCACACAATCCCCACCCACACATCCATCCGACAATCCACACACATCTCACCACACCCCCACACATACCCCCACCACACACACATATCCCCCACACACACCTCCAATACACACATCCCCACACACACACACCGACATACACATCCCCCACCGACGTACACACATCCCCCCATCCGCATACACGCACATCCCCCACCCAAAAACACACATCCCCCACCCACATACACACATACCCAACCCACATACATCCCTCACCCACACATCCATCTCTCAACCCACACACACATCTTCCCACACCCCCAACACATTCCCCCACCACACATCCCACACACACACATCCCCCCACACACACACCCACACCCTCACATCTGGACACATACATGATGCCTCACATAGTCACTGAAAATAATATGAACACACTTCCACACTTTACACACCCATACACTGACGACTATCGTGAGCATCATCACACAAAAAAATTTAAAATTGGGGGGAAAACTTGGAAAACATGGAAAAACTGGGGGAAAATTTGAAAATGACAAAAAATGTGTTATACATTGTGTAACATAAAAAATATCGATGCAATTCAATAAAATAATAGCAATGATAAGCTGATTATTTCATGATGGTGATGAGTGTAATGATGACGATGGTTAGTGTTATTATGACTGTGTTCAACTCACTTGGGTTGGAGATGCCATAGCCAGCCAGGGAACACCTCCGACCTACCACGTTGGTTGCCGGGTCTGCCAGCTGCACGGGCTGCACAGATGCTGACAGGGTGGCAGGCCAGGCGAGTCTCAGCACAGCTAGGTCATGGGCGAACAGGCCCCGCCTCCCTCCCAGGCGAGTGATGTCGAAACCTGGGTGCTGCAGACACAAACACAAGTCTAGGATACACCTGACACAAGTCTAGGATATACCAGGCACAAGTCTAGGATACACCTGACACACGTCTGTGATACACATTGCACAAGACTAGCAGACACTGTTTCAGACATAACATTAGCAGACACTGTGTCAGGCACAAAACTAGAAGGTACTTCCTCACACGGCAGATAATGTCTGGTTCTAACATCTCGAGGATGTCTGCCCCATTATGAACATCTCGAGGATGTCTGCACCATCACGCAGAATGCGTACTTAACTTGTTTGTTGTATGTGTGTGCTCATTTCTGCGACAATCAACACGACACGGTTGGCAGACATTAGACAATTGACAGTCATGACACGGTTGACAAACTTAAAACAGTTGACAGACATTTTGTAGTTGACAGACATAAACAACTGACAAACATAAAACAGCTAACAGACATAAAACAGTTGACAGAGATAGAACAGTTGGCATTCATTATCAGTTGGCAGACATTATACAGTTGACAGACATTATACAGTTGACAGATATAAAACAGTTGACAAACATAAAACAGTTTACAGACATAAAGAAGTTGACAACGTAAAACAGTTTACAGATATAAAACAGCTGACAGACATAAAACAGTTGACAAATGTAAAACAGTTGACAGACATTATATAGTTGACACACATAAAACAGTTGACAGACATTATGCAGTTGAGAGACATTATACAGTTGACAGACATAAAACAGCTGACAAATATAAAACAGCTGACATCATCATCATCAAGTGTCCTGTCACCTGGCGTAGGCGTTCATGGCTCTCCACAGATCTCGGTCTTTGGTGTTCTGAATCAACTCTGCTGATGATATTCCTCCATGCCACCGTCTCAATCCGTCCAGCATCATGTCTCTTGGTCTGCCTCTGCCTCTCTTCCCCTCGATCTTTTCACGATGCTTTCCAATGTCTCTCTTTTCATCACATGACCAAAGAAAGCTGTTTGTCTCTTTCTTATTGTTGTATATAATATTCTAGTTTCATTAGCCTGTTTCAGGCAATCATTGTTAGTTACTCTAGCAATCCAAGGAATTCGCAACAATCGTCTCACATTCCACATATATGTTGCTTCTAAGTTCTTCCTAATTTGTTCATTTACATTTCAAGATTCACTGCCATTTAGCAAAACTGGTTCTATATAGCATTTCAGCACTCTCTTTCTTACATTCAGTGATAGCGACTTATTGCGTAAGATACTCTTCATTTTCTGAAATGTAGTTTTGGCTACCCTATTCTGCTCTTAATCTCTGTTATACATCTTCCATCTGATGTTATGAATGCTTTTTGCATATCCTTTACAGGACATCGCTGTCAACAGCAGCATCTTTCAGCTGTCTGTTGATTTCTTGCCAAGATTACGCTCAGTAGTTTGCCATTGCTTTCTGAGCGGCCGGCTCAGTTATCCCGCAAGTCACCAGCGGGGGACGAACCGCTCCCAGCTCTCGCCCGCTTACGAGACTCTGCGTGATAAACGGGATTACGGAGAAAGTGTTGTAACCCCTCGGCCAGAGAGACCGGCATGAATGCTCCTAGGTATTTAAAATTATCCACTTGGTTAAGAATGTTCACTTCTATTTCTATGTCACGTGTTGGTGTCACCATTTTCTTTGATATCACAATTGTTGGTACTGTTTTCTTGATATTCAAGGAGAGTCCTTTCCTTGCACTCTCTGTTACTACAATTCCAACAATTGTTGTAGGTCTGTTGAATTATCTGCCACCAATACTGTGTCATCTGCATAGCGTATATTATTTATATTATAACCTCCAACTAGTATTCCTGGCAGCTTTGATCTCTCTCATTATTACTTCGCTATATAAGGAGAAGAGATCTGGTGACAAGACACATCCCTGTCGTACTCCTAGCTTTATCTGTTGGTAACTATCCTCTTTATTTCCCGTTTTAATTGCTTCTACTTGGTTCCAGTAAATATTCTTTATTATTCTTAAATCTTTTCCATCAATGTTGATATCTTCCAACATTTTAAACAGTTCATCATGTTTTACTTTATAAAATGCCTTAGTATAATCTATGAAGCACAAATATATGTCTCTCTGTTTCTCTATTGACCTGTCAATTAGTATACGTAATGTATATATTGCATTGTTTGTGCCCTTTCCTTCTACAAATCCATACTGTTCTTCACTAATTTCCATTTTTATTTTCGTTCTTGTTATTCTCATTATGATTCTGAGTAGAAGCTTAGTGATATGGTTTATAAGGTTAATTGTACGAAAATCTTCACAATCAATTGCTCCTGGTCTTTTTGGTATAGCTATAAATACAGATTTCAGCATATCGCTCAGTAAATATCCACTGCTGTAAATATCATTCAACATTTTGGTTAATATATCTACTCCAAATTCTCCCAATACTTCTAATTCTTCTATTGTGAATTCATCTTGCCCAGCTGAATTTCCTTTCCTCATATGTTTCATAGCGTCAGCGACTTCTTCTTATACAACAGGTGGGCCTTCTAAATTACTTTCTTCTGTTAATTCTTCCCTATCTCCATCATATAATTATCTTATATACTCATTCCATCTCTTCATTATAGCACCTTCTTCCAAAAAGATCTTTCCTGTTTTTGATTTCAAACACCCTGTATTTATTCTTAATTTTCTTCCGGAGAGCTCACTGATTTGTCTGCGCATATTTTGTTTATCTTTAATGGGATTTAATTCAATCTCCCTGCATTGCTCGTTTAACCAACTTTCTATTGCCGTCACACATTTATCTCTTATTTCTTTATTTATCTTAGCATATTCTTGTTTGCCATTTTCATTCTGTTTCCTTTTGTCCATCAGTATTAAGATGTCTTCATTCATCCATTTTTTCTTAGCTTTATGGCTTCTCTCCAGTAATATTTCTTTGCTAGTTTGGTGAATGCAGTCTCTTAACATTTCCCATTGTTCATTTATACTCTGTATTTTAGCTATTGCATTACACCTATTTTTTACAGTCACTCTGTATTGTTCTTGAATTTCTTTATCTACTTTCAGAATCTCTTTATTAAGTCTCAAGTTCTTAACAATTTTTCCCTCTCTTTAATCTTACTCTTATCTGTCCAGATAGTGGTACATGATCACTATTACAGTCAGCACCAGGCATTTTCTTTACATTAATTAATGCATTTCTAAATCTTTTATTAATAAGTATGTAGTTAATTTGGTTGCGTATGTTCATATCAGGGCTTTTCCATGTGTATAGTAGTCCTTTATGGTGTTTAAACCATGTGTTTCCAATTATCATATCATTAATATTTGCCCATTCTATTAATTTCTCTCCTCTTTAATTTCTTGTACCTAAACAAAAATTTCCCACTATATCCTCTATTTTCCCTTTCCTACCTTTGCATTAAAATCTTCCAGTACTGTTTTTATTTTTGTGATGCAGTTTGAGCTATCGCCCTTTCTACTTCATAGTAAAAATGTTGTATTTCTTCATCACTACTGCTTGTTGTTGGTGCATATATTTGTATAATATTTATATCTATTGGTTTACCTTTGATTTTGACCATTATAACTCTATCTTAAATACTAGTATCCATTAATTGATTTTGCTGTTTTTTCATCTAATGTTATTCCTACTTCTTTTTCATGTGTGTCCCCTCCAGAATAAATTGTGTGTTTGTCGGTTATAATTTTGCCAGATCCCTTCCATCTCATCTCACTTATGCCTAGTATATTCATTTTCATGTTTCCCATTTCTCTTAGAACATTGTTTAACTTTCCCAGCTCATTTAATGTCCTAACATTCCATGTTACTACTCTAAATTTATTTAGTTTAGTTATAGTTTTAGTTTTGCCATCAGTTGCTGGATGACGGTCTGGTATCACCTGTGGCTCATGACTGTCCCTACCGGACGAGGATGTCCTAAGACAGCCATTAACGTCGTTCACTAACTCTGAAATGTGTGTCGCCATGAAGTCTTGGGAAGATAATGTGGTGATTTCCCCTTGCCTTCCACATTCACATGGTGGTCTTTTAACTCTGCCTTTGACAGCCATTTCCGACTGTAAGGACAAGTGAGTGCCCTGCTCTGCTCTGCTGCAGAGTTGTCCACTTATTCCGGTGGATACTCGGTCCCCAGAGCTGTGTTAGCCACACCGTGGTGTGTTTCCATCCTCTACCGCGGGGAGGTGCAGTTGGGATTTTCCCTTCATAAAGTTATGGTCTCTGACCAAAACTCTCCAGTACTTTTAGAAGACATTATTTTTATTATACAGATGACAAACATAAAACAGTTGGCAGACATAAAACAGTTGACAGACTTAAAACAGTTGACAGACTTAAAACAGTTGAAAGACATAAAACAGTTGACAGACTTAAAACAGTTGAAAGACATAAAACAGTTGACAGACTTAAAACAGTTGAAAGACATAAAACAGTTGACAGACTTAAAGCAGTTGAAAGACATAAAACAGTTGACAGACTTAAAACAGTTGACAGACTTAAAGCAGTTGAAAGACATAAAACAGTTGACAGACTTAAAACAGTTGAAAGACATAAAACAGTTGACAGACTTAAAGCAGTTGAAAGACATAAAACAGTTGACAGACTTAAAACAGTTGAAAGACATAAAACAGTTGACAGACTTAAAGCAGTTGAAAGACATAAAACAGTTGACAGACATTATACTGTTGACAGACATAAAACAGTTGAAAGACATAAAACAGTTGACAGACTTAAAACAGTTGAAAGACATAAAACAGCTGACAGACTTACAACAGTTGACAGACATTATACAGTTGACAGACATGACACAGCTGACAGACATGGCGACACTGACCAGGTATATCTGGATGACGTCAATGATCTGATCGTTGGGTTGCTCGTTATAGAAGTTGGATCCCACGATCACCCGGAATAAACTTCTGCATGATGGAGACAGGATAATATCTCAACCTCACAACATCTCAACCTCACAACATCTCAACCTCACAACATCTCAACCTCACAACATCTCAACCTCACAACATCTCAACCTCACAACATCTCAACCTCACAACATCTCAACCTCACAACATCTCAACCTCACAACATCTCAACCTCACAACATCTCAACCTCACAACATCTCAACCTCACAACATCTCAACCTCACAACATCTCAGCCTCACAACATCTCAACCTCACAACATCTCAACCTCACAACATCTCAACCTCACAACATCTCAACCTCACAACATCTCAACCTCACAACATCTCAACCTCACAACATCTCAACCTCACAACATCTCAACCTCACAACAACTCAACCTCACAACAACTCAACTTCATGTCTCTCCATGTCAGCATGCAGGTATAGATCCCTCATTACATGCAGCTCAGACAGGACACCAGACAGACAGACGGTACCAGAAAGGACACCAGACAGACAGACGGTACCAGAAAGGACACCAAACAGACAGACGGTACCAGAAAGGACACCAGACAGACAGACGGTACCAGAAAGGACACCAGACAGACAGACGGTACCAGACAGGACACCAGGCAGACAGACGGTACCAGAAAGGACACCAGACAGACAGACGGTACCAGACAGGACACCAGACAGACAGACGGTACCAGACAGGACACCAGACAGACAGACGGTACCAGACAGGACACCAGACAGACAGACGGTACCAGACAGGACACCAGACAGACAGACGGTACCAGAAAGGACACCAGACAGACAGACGGTACCAGACAGGACACCAGAGAGACAGACGGTACCAGAAAGGACACCAGACAGACAGACGGTATCAGAGACAGACAGACGGTATCAGAGACAGACAGACGGTATCAGAGAGACAGACAGACGGTATCAGAGAGACAGACAGACGGTATCAGAGAGACAGACAGACGGTATCAGAGACAGACAGACGGTATCAGAGACAGACAGACGGTATCATAGACAGTTATAGACTCATGAACCCCCGCGGCAGGTGACCGCCAGCGTCGCAACTCGTGTCCCCAAAGCTGTAGACACCAAATGCCCGGCCATCACACACCAGGGCACTGCCACTGTCTCCCTGAGACAGACAGACGGTATCAGAGAGACAGACAGACGGTATCAGAGGGACAGTCATACAGCAGAATTCTAAGCTAGACGACATTGGTCGTTGAAGAATACTTGTAAGTGGTGCTGTAATCCAATCCAACCCAATCCAATTTTTGGTACGAGTACCCGCTTTCAGCCTTCGAGTTTTCGACTTGGCTATGTAGGGGTGTTTATGGTGTAGCTTGTAGTTTGTCTTTCGTACTTTTGGGCTGCTTGTTGTCAGCTTCCGGGATTCTGATGGGTTGTTGGTGTTCGTTACATTCTTGATGTGGTTTTTCATGTCTGGGCAGAGTCGCGCACTTGTTGAGGCCCGGAATAATTGTGTACCCACCCTGTCATATGGTGCTGTTTCCTTCAGGGCGCTTGACCAGTTGTCGTCTCTCCTGGTGTTCCTCCTATTTCCCCGTCGTGAGTTGCCTTCGAATCTTCTCGGCGTTCGCCAATTGGATCTTGGTGGTGAGCGATATCGTCCTTCATCTGTTGCTTCTTCTTCTGTCTGTGTTCTTGCGTCTTCTGGTTCGGGTGTGGCGGTCTGGGTCTTGAGCAGTGCTAATATATCTTATAGAGTATCTTCTGTCCTTTCTTTCACATCTTGTATTTTAAATAGCTGTTCTTCATTCTCAGCCTTTATAGCAGCCATTCGAGCGACATCCCGCTCAATCTTCTGCTGAAATTGCTTTGTTTCGTCCAGGATGCGCTGAGCGGCTGTTATCTGAGTCTCTTGCGTCTGTTTGCTGTAATTTCTCAACAGAACAATTATATGACGTCTGCAGATGTGGGGGCGAGCGAAATGGGAAGCTAGATACTGGCAGAAGTAACTGCATGCGCGATCATTCTGTCATGTAACTTATTGACAATGTTGTGTATATGTTACATTTAACTTGATGACAATGTTGTGTATATGTTACATTTAACTTATTGACAATGTTGTGTATATGTTACATTTAACTTGATGACAATGTTGTGTATATGTTACATTTAACTTGATGACAATGTTGTGTATATGTTACATTTAACTTGATGACAATGTTGTGTATATGTTACATTTAACTTGATGACAATGTTGTGTATATGTTACATTTAACTTATTTACAATGTTGTGTATATGTTACATTTAACTTATTGACAATGTTGTGTATATGTTACATTTAACTTGATGACAATGTTGTGTATATGTTACATTTAACTTATTGACAATGTTGTGTATATGTTACATTTAACTTGATGACAATGTTGTGTATATGTTACATTTAACTTATTGACAATGTTGTGTATATGTTACATTTAACTTGATGACAATGTTGTGTATATGTTACATTTAACTTATTGACAATGTTGTGTATATGTTACATTTAACTTGATGACAATGTTGTGTATATGTTACATTTAACTTGATGACAATGTTGTGTATATGTTACATTTAACTTGATGACAATGTTGTGTATATGTTACATTTAACTTGATGACAATGTTGTGTATATGTTACATTTAACTTGATGACAATGTTGTGTATATGTTACATTTAACTTGATGACAATGTTGTGTATATGTTACATTTAACTTGATGACAATGTTGTGTATATGTTACATTTAACTTATTGACAATGTTGTGTATATGTTACATTTAACTTGATGACAATGTTGTGTATATGTTACATTTAACTTGATGACAATGTTGTGTATATGTTACATTTAACTTATTGACAATGTTGTGTATATGTTACATTTAACTTGATGACAATGTTGTGTATATGTTACATTTAACTTGATGACAATGTTGTGTATATGTTACATTTAACTTGATGACAATGTTGTGTATATGTTACATTTAACTTATTGACAATGTTGTGTATATGTTACATTTAACTTGATGACAATGTTGTGTATATGTTACATTTAACTTGATGACAATGTTGTGTATATGTTACATTTAACTTGATGACAATGTTGTGTATATGTTACATTTAACTTGATGACAATGTTGTGTATATGTTACATTTAACTTATTGACAATGTTGTGTATATGTTACATTTAACTTGATGACAATGTTGTGTATATGTTACATTTAACTTATTGACAATGTTGTGTATATGTTACATTTAACTTGATGACAATGTTGTGTATATGTTACATTTAACTTGATGACAATGTTGTGTATATGTTACATTTAACTTGATGACAATGTTGTGTATATGTTACATTTAACTTGATGACAATGTTGTGTATATGTTACAGCATTGTTTTTGTCACTATAATTTAATTGATTGTTATAACTAATGTTCAAATGTGTGCTACAGACCAACCCTGAAATTTAACAACAAAGAGACAGAGAGAGACAGAGAGAGACAGAGAGAGAGAGAGAGAGAGAGAGAGAGAGAGAGAGAGAGAGAGAGAGAGAGAGAGAACCAAAGAAAGTGAGAGAGATTGTGAGAGAGATTATGAGAGAGAGAGAGATAGAGAGAGAGAGAGAGAGCGAGAGAGAGAGAGGGAGAGAACCAAAGAGAGTGAGAGAAATTGTGAGAGAGATTATGAGAGAGAGAGATAGAGAGAGAGAGAGAGAGAGAGAGAGAGAGAGAGAGAGAGAGAGAGAGAGAGAGAGAGAGAGAGAGAGCGAACAAACGAACAAAGAATCTTTATTTTCAAATGGTCACAAATTGGACACGCAGGCCCGTCTTACATTCGACCCTTCCAATCACTCATCTTTCGTTCATCAATTGTGCCATGTTACACTCACATAGGAACATAACTTTGTCAATTGGATGTTGTAAACATAAACAAAGTACATAACCATGTTATGGCCAGTGACAGGCAGATACACGTACACACGGACATTCATAAATACACACGGACATTCATAAATACACACGGACATTCATAAATACACACGGACATTCATAAATACACACGGACATTCATAAATACACACGGACATTCATAAATACACACGCACATATACACATACATACCTGCATACATACTTACATCATTTGCAGAACATCTCACAGGTATGCACACACTCAATAACATACAAATACACATTCCCTCGCATACAAGGCATGCATGCATGCATACATTCACACACAAACATATACACATACATACATGAATATACACACACATACACACGCACGTACACACATATACACGCACACACATATACACGCAAACACATACACACACCCTCACAGATATACACATCCATACACATATAAGCACACACTACACACATACACACACACTTACACACAAGTAAATATGCATACAGACATGCACACACCAATACACACATAAACACACATACACACATAAACACACATACACACGCAAACACACACAAGCACACACAGTCACACATATATATACATACACATATACATACACACATATATAAACATGCAAGCACATACACACACTTACACACACATACACACATAACCATGCACACACGTACACACATACACACATACAGACACGTACACACATAAAAACACATAAACACAAGCACACACATACACACATTAACACACACACACACCCACAAGCACACACACACACACACACACAAGAACACATACATACACATATACACACATACACACATGTACACCCACATACACACATACACACACATACACACACGTACACACATATATAAACAACACACATAGACATACATTTACCCATGCACACACATACATACACACACGGACACGCATACACACATACACACATACAAACACACACATATAGACACACATACACTCTCACCCACACACATACTCACACATCTAGGCACATACACGCTGTTTAGCATACTCACTAAAACTATTATTAACAAACTCTCACGCTTTACACTGACAATTATCGTGAGCATCCTCACAAAAATGGACAATATCGGGGGGGGGGGGGGGGGGGGGGGGGGGGGGAGTAAAGTATGAAAAAATTGTGAAAATGAAAAAGAATATGTTATACATCGTGTAACGTAAAACATAGTGATGCAATTCAATAATATAATCCCTGAAATTGACATAAACATGATGAAATGCGCAGTGCATATTGTACATGTACACACACATACACATCACATACTCACATGCTCACACATACACACACATAAACATACAAACATACAAGCACAAGCATACACACAAGTATACGCATACACACATACATACACACAAATACATACACACACATACACATACAAACACAAACACACACATACACACATATATACGCACATACACATACACACACATATACACGCGCGCGCACACACACACACACACATCCCCGTACACACACTTACACACACATACACACTCACACACTGTCAAGGTCTCACATAGAGTAGGTATGGACATAAAGTTAGAAGGGATTTATAGAAGGGATATAACACCAATATAAGGGAAGTAAACGTAACCACTCGAACGCCCGAACAATCTAGAGCCTTCGAGAATGATGGGTCAGTTTGCCTACAGCTCCGTGGACACAGGTGGAACCCGCCTACAGCGTGTCAGGACCTTTTCCACGAGAAGCTCGAAGAGAGTTACACCCCGTGTCCGCCCGACACACGTCGAAGGGCAGACGGCGACTGGACACCGAACACGAAGCAGGGTTTAGCTTAAGGGGGACTTGATAGATAGAAACCAAGTGTATTTAAGGATTGTTGATTATAAGATAGTTGATAGAGTTTTGCTGTGATGGTTATGTGTATGATTGCTTTGTTATGAACTCCTGTGATATCGTAAATATTGTAACTGGCTGCGAAACCCATTCTTCGCCAGATTACTGTGAATAAATTATATCAGAAAGTATCAGAATGGAGTTTGTTGCCTGTCTGAACCCGAGTTTCATTTCCCTAGGTCTTTAGGACGTTGACACACACATATATAAATATACACATTGACACACATACACACATATACACACGCAGACTGAATGATGATAATGTGCATATATGTATATGAGAGAGAGGGGGAGAGAGAGAGAGAGATTATGAGAGACACAGAGAGAGAGATTGTGAGAGTGTATACGAGAGAGAGACAGAGAGAGACTATGAGAGAGATAGAAGGAGAGGGAAACGGGGTATAGAGCGAGGCATATGGTTATTGAAGAATGGTAAACAACACATTGTTTCATGCTGTCTGGTGAACATGATAAACTTGGCAAATGAACACAATCTATGTGAAAATACAACGTACTGCGTCAGAGAGATAGCCTCGCACATTCCACGTCTATATGAGATTGCATCACCCAAGTAGAAGCTATATGTATTGCTCCCATATGTGTGAAAGTGAATGATGATCACGTGCACATGTTTACCGCGTGAAAAAGAGCTTATGGAGCATTATGTTGCTTTACAGTCGTCAAAACATGAAGATGTGGCAGTCGTCATTTTTCGCCACATTATGAGAAGACAAACATTTGAACATATTCTGACTTTTGGAAATCTGTGTGGAGAGATAGTGGAAGACAGTGAGTAAAGATTCCAGACAGTCTTGGGTTAGCGAACGAGATAGTGGAAGACAGTGAGTAAAGATTCCAGACAGTCTTGGGTTAGCGAACGAGATAGTGGAAGACAGTGAGTAAAGATTCCAGACAGTCTTGGGTTAGCGAACGAGATAGTGGAAGACAGTGAGTAAAGATTCCAGACAGTCTTGGGTTAGCGAACGAGATAGTGGAAGACAGTGAGTAAAGATTCCAGACAGTCTTGGCTTAGCGAACGAGATAGTGGAAGACAGTGAGTAAAGATTCCAGACAGTCTTGGGTTAGCGAACGAGATAGTGGAAGACAGTGAGTAAAGATTCCAGACAGTCTTGGGTTAGCGAACGAGATAGTGGAAGACAGTGAGTAAAGATTCCAGACAGTCTTGGGTTAGCGAACGAGATAGTGGAAGACAGTGAGTAAAGATTCCAGACAGTCTTGGGTTAGCGAACGAGATAGTGGAAGACAGTGAGTAAAGATTCCAGACAGTCTTGGGTTAGCGGACGAAGTCATACGTGCTGTACGAGATCGCAAAGGTTGGAGAAGCACGTCAGTCGACACAGCACTTGATGATGATGATGATGATGATGATGATGATGATGATGATGATGATGATGATGATGATGATTAACGTTGAGGCAGATGTCACGTGGAAAAGTAGGTGGTCCGTACTGTCTGCTAGTGTGTAGATGTGTCTGTTGGTCTGTAGATTTGTCTGTGTTGTGTAGACGTGTCTACTTGTCTGTCATGTGTGATTACCTTCGAGGAACTCCCAGGATGCAGTGGGCGGCTGTGAGCACCTTGTTCCTGGATACCAGACTCCCGCCACAAACAAAGTACCAGCTTCCGTTGAAACGGAGCTTCCGGGAGACACAAGTAGACAGGGTTAATGATGTTAGGGACCTCTGCACTTACCCGCCAGAAACAGGCACTCACCCGTGCATACAACACTAACAATATTAAGCAGACACAAGTAGACAGATGTAATGATGTTAGGGACTGCTGCACTTACACTCCAGATGACGTGTTCAGGACGTGTTCACGTTTGTTCATGTTGTTCATCTCCGCTCTAACCTTACTCTCTGTTCATTTATGATTGTCTGTGTGAGTGTCATAGATGATTGTCTGTGTGAGTGTGATAGATGATTGTCTGTGTGAGTGTGATAGATGATTGTCTGTGTGAGTGGAATATATGATTGTCTGCGTGAGTGGGATACATGATTGTCTGTGTGAGTGGGATAGATGATTGTCTGTGTGAGTGGGATATATGATTGTCTGTGTGAGTGTGATAGATCATTGTCTGTGTGAGTGGGATAGAAGATTGTCTGTGTGAGTGGGAAATATGTTTGTCTGTGTGAATGGGATAGATCATTGTCTGTGTGAGTGGGATAGATGATTGTCTGTGTGAGTGGGATATATGATTCTCTGTGTGAGTGGGATATATGATTGTCTGTGTGAGTGTGATAGATGATTGTGTGTGTGTGTGTGGGGGATATATGATTCTCTGTGTGAGTGGGATATATGATTGTCTGTGTGAGTGGGATATATGAATCTCTGTGTGAGTGGGAAATATGATTGTCTGTGTGAGTGGGATAGATCATTGTCTGTGTGACTGGGATATATGATTGTCTGTGTGAATGGGATATATGATTCTCTGTGTGAGTGGGAAATATGATTGCCTATGTATGTGGGATATATGATAGTCTGTGTGAGTGGGATATATGATTGTCTGTGTGAGTGGGATATATGATTGTCTGGGTGAGTGGGATAGATGATTGTGTGTATGTGTGTGTGTGTGGGATATATGATTCTCTGTGTGAGTGGGATATATGATTGTCTGTGTGAGTGGGATATATGATTCTCTGTGTGAGTGGGAAATATGATTGTCTGTGTGAGTGGGATAGATCATTGTCTGTGTGACTGGGATATATGATTGTCTGTGTGAATGGGATATATGATTCTCTGTGTGAGTGGGAAATATGATTGTCTGTGTGAGTGGGATATATGATTGTCTGTGTGAGTGGGATATATGATTGTCTGTGTGAGTGGGATATATGATTCTCTGTGTGAGTGGGATATATGATTGTCTGTGTGAGTGGGATATATGATTCTCTGTGTGAGTGGGAAATATGATTGTCTGTGTGAGTGGGATAGATCATTGTCTGTGTGACTGGGATATATGATTGTCTGTGTGAATGGGATATATGATTCTCTGTGTGAGTGGGAAATATGATTCGCCTATGTATATGGGATATATGATAGTCGGTGTGAGTGGGATATATGATTGTCTGTGTGAGTGGGATATATGATTGTCTGTGTGAGTGGGATATATGATTGTCTGTGTGAGTGGGATATATGATTGTCTGTGTGAGTGGGATATATGATTGTCTGTGTGAGTGGGATATATGATTGTCTGTGTGAGTGGGATATATGATTGGCTGTGTGAGTGGGATATATGATTGTCTGTGTGAGTGGGATATATGATTGTCTGTGTGAGTGGGATATATGATTGTCTGTGTGAGTGAGATATATGATTGTCTGTGTGAGTGGGATATATGATTGTCTGTGTGAGTGGGATATATGATTGTCTGTGTGAGTGTGATATATGATTGTCTGTGTAAGTGGGATATATGATTGTCTGTGTGAGTGGGATATATGATTGTCTGTGTGAGTGGGATATATGATTCTCTGTGTGAGTGGGAAATATGATTGCCTATGTATGTGGGATATATGATAGTCGGTGTGAGTGGGATATATGATTGTCTGTGTGAGTGGGAAATATGATTGTCTGTGTGAGTGGGATATATGATTCTCTGTGTGAGTGGGATATATTATTGTCTGTGTGAGTGGGATATATGATTCTCTGTGTGAGTGGGAAATATGATTGTCTGTGCGAGTTGGATATATGATTGTCTGTGTGAGTGGGATATATGATTGTCTGTGCGAGTGGGATATATGATTGTCTGTGTGAGTGAGAAATATGATTGTCTATGTAAGTGGGATATATGATTGTCTGTGTGAGTGGGATATATGATTGTCTGTGTGAGTGGGAAATATGATTGTCTGTGTGAGTGGGATATATGATTCTCTGTGTGAGTGGGATATATGATTGTCTGTGTGAGTGGGATATATGATTATCTGTGTGAGTGGGAAATATGATTGTCTGTGCGAGTTGGATATATGATTGTCTGTGTGAGTGGGATATATGATTGTCTGTGCGAGTGGGATATATGATTCTCTGTGTGAGTGGGAAATATGATTGCCTATGTAAGTGGGATATATGATTGTCTGTGTGAGTGGGATATATGATTGTCTGTGTGAGTGGGATATATGATTCTCTGTGTGAGTGGGAAATATGATTGCCTGTGTGAGTGGGATATATGATTGTCTGTGTGAGTGGGATATATGATTGTCTGTGTGGGTGATATAGATGATTGTCTGTGTGAGTTGGAAATATAATTGTCTATGTGAATTGGGCCGGCTTCGTGGCTTAGAGGTTATGACTTTTCTCCGTAATCTCGTATACTCTCGTGGATAACGTGATGACGGTGAGAATCAGCAGTGGTTCGAATCGCATCGGTAACTTACGGTGTATGTGAGCCGGCCGCTCAGAAAGCAATAAATAGCAAACTACTAAGCGTTATTTTGCCAAGAAATCAACAATCAGCTGAGTCATACTGGGAAAATATTTTGCAAAATTCTTGAAAAAAGATTACGAACTACTTTAGAACCCCAGCTAAGCGAAACGCAGCTTGGATTTAGGAAAAACAAAGGATGCACAGACGCCATTTTTGCTCTTAGACAACTTATAGAAAAATCAATCGAATTCAATGAAACACTCTACTTAGCCTTTGTCGACCAAGAAAAGGCATTTGATAGGGTAGATAGAAACAAGCTGTGGGAAATCCTTAAACAATATGGAGTGAGTACACATCTAACAAACCTATGTAGAAGTTTATACAACAACAGTGAATGCATAGTGGGAGCAACTGGAGGACACTCAGAACCCTTCACCATAAGATCTGGAGTACGACAAGGTTGTGTCCTGTCCCCTCTCTTGTTCATAACATATATAGACAACATATGTAAAGAAACCAGCCAAGCAGAGACAGCAAGAATACCGCATGACGAGAACACAGAAGAAGAACCATCTGCAAATCTAACCATTAGAGAACTCCTGTTTGCGGACGACCAAGCACTGATAGCAAAATCAGAAGCTGAATTACAAGACCACATGAATAGTCTAAACGAAATGTGTAGGGAACATAACATGAAAATTAGCACAAGCAAAACAGAGGTAATGACTGTAACTAAAGAAGAATAAACAGCAACAATTCACCTAAACGAACATCCCTTGAAACAAGTAAAGAGCTTCAAGTACCTAGGAAGTATAATATCATCAAATGGCAGATCAGAAGACGAGATCGAAAATAGGTGCAATAAGGCAAATCAACTCATTGGACAAATGGCACCAATACTAAAGAACAAACATGTATCAATAACTACTAAGAAAGCACTTTACAACACAATCTTCCTACCAACTCTGTGCTACCAATGCCAAACCTGGACAATGACAGAAAAAGAGAAAAGAAAAATCACAACAACAGAAATGAGGTTCCTGAGAAGAATACTCAACGTATCAAGAAGAGATAAGATCAGAAATGAAGAAATCAGGACTAAAGTGGGGGTTAAAGCTGCTCTAGATTTTATTAGAAAGCAGCAAGTCAAATGGTGTGGCCATGCAAGTAGGTTACCAGTCAACAGCATGCCACAACAAGCAATGATGTACAAACCAGATGGAAACAGAGGAAGAGGCCGACCACGTAAACGTTGGGCGGAGGGAATAACAGAATCCATGGGAATGTCGATATACGAAGCCCATAACCGGGCACTCTCACGAAGTTTATACTTCACCTCGACACCGCAAGGTACAAGAGGAACATGATGATAATAATAATAATAATAATAATAAGTCTTTATTTTCAAAGGGTTAAGAATTGGGCACGCAGGCCCGTCTGACATTCTGCCCTTCTTCTCTATTTCCTCTCATACATTCTTTCATTCAACATCACTTATGAAGCAACTTTTGACAACAAAAGAACATTAAAACGCATGAAAAATAATCAATAACAAATGACTCACTGAGGCAGTGTTTAACATGGGCATTATAAATACCTAAGGAGGGTGTAACGTGCCATACTTAAGGGAATGTTTTTGGCTAGTTGTCGTTTGAGATAAGTTACCATTATTGTCTATTTTGTGTTATTTGTTATGGGGGCATGTAGTCTGTACTAAGGTAGTGTTCAAACAGGTTGCGAATGTATGTATCATGATTGGTGGTGTCTTTGATTTCTTGTGGAAGATTGTTCCACAACTGAGCGGCAGAGTATGCTAAGCTTGTTTTATATAAGTCTATCCTAGGTTTAGGGACATGAAGTATATTTAGTCGTTCGCTATGTCTAGCGTTATATTTAAACAATGGCCAAAGGTAGCTTGGAGCATTTTGAAATAGGATTTTGTGAATTAGTTTGGTCTTATTAAAAAGCAGGCGCTTGTGGAGTGGCAGTAACCGGAGACGTTTATATAGGTTAGAATTGTCGGTAAGCTTTTCACCATTAATTAAACGCACTGCCCTTTTCTGGAGTGAATATAGGCGTTTTGTTATTGATTTGGAGCATCCATCCCAGACTGTGGAGCAGTAATCAATATGTGTTTGTATATGAGAAGTATAGAATATCTTTCTTGTGTTTTCGTCAAGGAAATTTTTAATTTTCGCAAGTTGGTATACTTTTTTGGCTATTTGTTTAACTAGAGCATGAACATGTGAGTTAAAAGTTAGATTTTGATCTATGATAACACCCAGTGTCTTGTGCTCGGTGACACCTTCTACAGGCGTGCTGCCAATGTGCAGCTGAAGAGTTCTCTGCGAGTTTAGAGTGTGAAGTCTTTGCCTGGTTCCTATTAACATAGACTTTGTTTTAGTAATGTTAATTTGCATGCGGTTTGCATGACTCCAGTTAACTACACTATTTATTTCCTGTTGCAAGGATAATTCTAGCACATTACGATCAACAGCGTTTGTATATACTGTGCAGTCATCAGCAAATAGATCGCAGGACGACGACAGAGTTAATGGAAGATCATTTATATAAATGGCAAATAATAGAGGGCCAAGAATAGACCCCTGAGGTACTCCAATATTAATGGTAATGGCTTGAGATAAAACTTTATTGTGTGATACTACTTGCTTTCTGTCTAATAAGAATGATTTTATTAATGTCACTATATTAAAACTTACTTTCATTGTTTCTAGTTTTTTAATTAGAATAGTATGATCTATCATATCGAATGCTTTCCTAAAGTCTATAAACACCGCTCCACATAGAGTATTGTTGTTAATATTTTGATGCCAGTTTTCTATCATGTTTGTTAGTGCCGTATGGCAAGAATATTTTGGCCGAAATCCTGACTGGCTGTCAACTATCAGTTTATGGCGAACTAAGTGATCTAGTGTTGTTTTGTTGATGTGCTTTTCTAGCGGTTTGGATAATGAGGATAATATGGAAATTGGTCTATAATTACTCATGAGACGATCGTCTAGAGGACCAGCTTTTAAATGAGGATACACTTTAGCGATTTTAAAGGCTGATGGGAAGTGACCTCTGGTTAGACATTGATTATATATAAAAGTTAGTGACTCGCAGATCGCCGGTGCAGCATGGCGAAGGATCCGACTACTAATTCCATCTAGTCCTGATGAGTTATTGTTTTTTAGATTACGGAGATGAGTAAATACTTCAGTTGTCGTCATTAGCGGTATGTTGGAGGAAATGTGTCCATAGCATTTGTTCTCACAGAATGATGATAATAAAGATATGTCATGAGGCGCATCTGGTATTGCAGCCTTCAGTTGGTTTATGTCGGACTGAAAGTATCTACTGAATTGATCACATGTAACCTGATTTGATGGTAATGATTGTGATGATTTGTGTTTGTTTGTCAAGGTATTAATTGCTTTCCATATATCTTTAGTGTTGGTTTTATCTATTACTATGTTCTTAAAATAGTTTTTCTTTTCCTTCCGAATAACATATTGAACTTTGTTTCTCAGACTACGGTACATAGTTAGATCTCTATTTTTGTGAGCCCTGTCGCGATCTCTCATAAGTTCAACTACCTCCTGTGTGATCCACGGGGGCTTTGTGTGATGTTTAACACGAACTTCCTTAAATGGAACATGTTTATCAAATATACTTAGAAAGGTCTTTAGCCAGTGGTCCAGAGCATCGTCTGGGTCAGGAAGCTGGTAAACATAATCTAGAGATGAGTTGACCAAATCTTGTAAGAAGACGTCTCGATTGAAATTTTTGTAATTTCTATATTTTATGCTTATATGTTTGTGTTTGGGAGTTTTGGTGCCCCTTTTCGACCACGTGCAACATACTGGATAGTGATCGCTCATTGCATTGATAGGTACACTACATTCTGTGATGTTATCAGCACACGTAGTATAAATATGATCTATAAGTGTTGCAGATGATTTAGTGATTCTAGTGGCTTGTTTGACTAACTGTTGGAAATTATATGACTCTATTATGTTTTCCCATGTTTTGTTTGATTTGTTAGCGTCTATGTTGAAGTCACCTAGCAATATTATTTCCCTAGCATTACTAAAGACTACATCCATCATAGTGGTGAATTTTTCATACCAGATATTTCCTGCACTGGGGTTTCGATAAAGATAGCCAACTACTAGCGGTAAGCGATTTTGAAGTTTAACCTCTATCCATACACACTCAATCTCACAGCTTTCAAAGTCTAGCCTGCGGTGGGCGTTAAGCGAGTTGGAAATATAAACTGCAATACCCGTCTCTTGTTTCTGATAGGGATCTCTCTCTCTCTCTCTCTCTCTCTCTCTCTCTCTCTCTCTCTCTCTCTGTGCGTGTGTGTGTGTGAGTGAGTGTGTGTGATATATATGATTGTCTGTGTGAATGGTATAAATGATTGTGTGTGTGTGAATGGGATATATGATTGTCTGTGTGAACGGAATTTATGATTTTCTGTGTGAATGGGATATATGATTGTCTGTGTGAACGGAATTTATGATTTTCTGTGTGAATGGGATAAATTATTGTCTGTGTGAATGGATTATATGATTGTGTGTGTGAGTGGGATATATCATTGTCTGTGTGAATGGGATATATGATTGTGTGTTTGTGAATGGGATATATGATTGTGTGTGTTAATGGGATATATGATTGTGTGTGTGTGAATGGGATATATGATTGTGTGTGTTGATGGGGTGTATGATTGTGTGTAGTTAGCAAGGACATACAAATAAAGATCATTTGCCACTTTGGAAAGTGATTGCTTGAAGAGTATCTGTCATTAACATGGATGTATCTCTGCTGACTTTAAGAGTGTCTGTCATTAACATGGATGTATCTCTGCTGACTTTAAGAGTATCTGTCATAAACATGGATGTGACACCGATAACTGTTTGTGCCAGTAGGTCAAATGGAAGCGGGAGTTAGTGGGTCACCGGGTCAGGATGTTTGGATGGGTGGGTCAGGATGTTTAGATGGGTGGATCAGGATGTTTGGATGGGTGGGAAAGAATGTTTGGAAGGGTGGGTCAGGATGTTTGGATGGATGGGTCCGGATGTTTGAATGGGTGGATCCGGATGTTTGGATGGGTGGCTCAGGATGTTTTTATGGGTGGGTCAGGATGTTTGGATGGGTGGGTCAGGATGTTTGGATGGGTGGGTCAGTATGTTTGGATGGCTGGGTCAGGATGTTTGGATGGCTGGGTCAGGATGTTTGGATGGGTGTGTGTATGTGTGTGGATGATTGTGTGTTTGCTGGGTCGGTGTGTTGGTGGATTTGTGTGTTTCGTGCATTATCCCAAACCCGTGGTTCCCTGTGAACTCTTCATAGCCCGAGCTGTCGTACCCTATCTGGGCCTTCAGGTCACCAGCCGTCGCAGTTGTAACATTGCCAGTTCTTGGTTTACCTGTCGTACCTGGAAGCTGCATGCACATGTCTTGCCTACCTGATTCCTCCTTGTCATCTGTTGCACCTGGAAGCTGCATGCACAAGTCTTGCCTACCTGATTCCTCCTTGTCATCTGTTGCACCTGGAAGCTGCATGCACAAGTCTTGCCTACCTGATTCCTCCTTGTCATCTGTTGCAGCCTGGCGCCGCCTCCCGTTCATGTTTACTTGCATGATTGTAGATCTGAATGTCGCTGAGTTTATTGTAGAACTCCCTACTCCGTGTTCTATTAGAGCCTTCTCTGCCTCTGTACCCAACACTAGGGCTACAGCCCCGTTGTGTGCGGTACTCTGTACCCAACACTAGGGATACAGCCCCGTTATGTGCGGCACTCTGTACACAGTACTAGGGATACAGCCCCGTTATGTGCGGCACTCTGTACACAGTACTAGGGATACAGCCCCGTTATGTGCGGCACTCTGTACACAGTACTAGGGCTACAGCCCCGTTATGTGCGGCACTCTGTACACAGTACTAGGGCTACAGCCCCGTTATGTGCGGCACTCTGTACACAGTACTAGGGATACAGGTCTATTGTGTGCGGTACTCTGTAGACAGTACTAGGGATACAGGTCTATTGTGTGCGGCACTCTGTACACAGTACTAGGGCTACAGACCCGTTGTGTGCGGCACTCTGTACACAGTACTAGGGATACAGCCCCGTTGTGTGCGGCACTTTGTACACAGTACTAGGGCTACAGACCCGTTGTGTGCGGCACTTTGTACACAGTACTAGGGCTACAGACCCGTTGTGTGCGGCACTCTGTACACAGTACTAGGGCTACAGCCCCGTTGTGTGCGGTACTCTGTACACAGTACTAGGGATACAGCCCCGTTATGTGCGGCACTCTGTACACAGTACTAGGGCTACAGCCCCGTTATGTGCGGCACTCTGTACACAGTACTAGGGCTACAGCCCCGTTATGTGCGGCACTCTGTACACAGTACTAGGGATACAGGTCTATTGTGTGCGGTACTCTGTACACAGTACTAGGGATACAGACCCGTTGTGTGCGGCACTCTGTACACAGTACTAGGGCTACAGACCCGTTGTGTGCGGCACTCTGTACACAGTACTAGGGATACAGCCCCGTTGTGTGCGGCACTTTGTACACAGTACTAGGGCTACAGACCCGTTGTGTGCGGCACTTTGTACACAGTACTAGGGCTACAGACCCGTTGTGTGCGGCACTCTGTACACAGTACTAGGGCTACAGCCCCGTTGTGTGCGGTACTCTGTACACAGTACTAGGGCTACAGACCCGTTATGTGCGGCACTCTGTACACAGAACTAGGTCTACAGCTCCGTTGTGTGCGGCACTCTGTACACAGTACTAGGGCTACAGCCCCGTTGTGTGCGGTACTTTGTACACATTACTAGGGCTACAGCTCCGTTGTGTGCGGCACTCTGTACACAGTACTAGGGCTACAGCTCCGTTGTGTGTGGCACTCTGTACACAGTACTAGGACTACAGCCCCGTTGTGTGCGGCACTCTGTACACAGTACTAGGACTACAGCTCCGTTGTGTGCGGCACTCTGTACACAGTACTAGGGCTACAGCTCCGTTGTGTGTGGCACTCTGTACACAGTACTAGGACTACAGCCCCGTTGTGTGTGGCACTTTGTACACAGTACTAGGACTACAGCCCCGTTGTGTGCGGCACTTTGTACACAGTGTAGCAGAATGAATATCATATCTGTATCAGCTTAGGTGTGCAAGCCTACAGCACGCTTGAGCATCAAGATAGAACAGCTAGAAGGATGCTCAAGTCGTGACGTAGCTTGTTGTTGGGTGGTTAGTTAACACCAAGGACGAGGGAAGAGAAGTCAACATCATACTGAATTGTATCGAGATTTTGTATCAACCACCATGTACCAATAAAGCCTGTTCTAAAATAACCTAACTGAACTTGTTGATCCACTGTATACACGCATTGTTACAGGTGGATTAAATGGAGCAGCACACAGGATCCGATTTTACTTGGATGTCGCGGGTACAATGTGAAGTAAGAAAGTCACTCTTGATGTCAGTCTATAGTATTTGAGTTTCTTTTGAAAATTTTAGATACTCATCTAAACAAAAAGTTCCATCGGACCATTTTTAATCGAGTAAGAAAGTCAAAATTTCAACATTTTTCGGACACTATCAAAATTAAAGGCATATATATCAAGATTGTGAATAGAGCCATCTAAGTAACATGATTGCCTATGGAGTGTTGATAAGCTGTTCTCATCATAACTATTTGAAGTAACGGGATTCTTGTCAAAAATATTATAAAGTTTGACCTGCCAGTATTACAGCCGTTGGTAACCTTGCATTGTGTTCGAAGGTCAGCCAGTCACATGCTAAGATTTGTCCAGGTCCAGGAGCAAAGAAATCTCAAAACGGATATAAACAACTTGAATTAAATGGAAATGTTGTTCTGAGAGAGCGGTTATCTTCTTTGTATCAAGACTACTCAGAGCGAACTCAAAGCCGTTATGTTCATTGAATCGTGACCTTGGGTGCCTGAAGAATTAAGCCAATTGCTCCTTTGGTTGGAAAGTACGAAGAAATTTCACTCGTGGTTGCTCTAATAAATCAGAATGTTTTTCAACAACAGCGAATATATCGATAGGGAACCCTCGGAGGTGGTTGGGCAAACTGGGTTGCCGACCTGCTGAAGAGGGGACCCAAATTCAAATCGCTTTATTGAGCTAGACCAGTTTTCAAGACGTCACCTAGATGTGCCCTGTTATCGGGTGAAAAGAAAATATCAAGTCTGGTAAGGGCTCGACCAGGAGCTGAAAGTGAAAGTGGCGAAACCTGAGACGTTAGAAGAAGGACATCATTGAAGTCACGTTATCGGTTGGATGGCCAATAAGTGATACGAACTCCAGACGTTTGGGTTATACGTGAACCGTGACGAGGAAAACTTTCAACGAACATACGTAAATCCACGCTTCTCTTGGATCAAGATGGTAATTAATTAAAATATAACTGCTAAGAGAACATTTTTTTAATAAGATCATTTAGATAAGTCGTTATAAATGTGAATTTGATTGTATAAGTGTATAGTAAAATATTTCAGCATGGCAGAAGAAGGTTCACTGGCACAAGTTTTGACGGGGGTAGGAACAGTAATAGGTAAACTTAACACAGTCATGAAACAACAAGGAATGGCAGCTGAAATTGTTAAATTTAGCGGACAGGCAAAAGATTTTAAGAAGTGGATAACTTCAATAGAGAAATATGCATATTTGGTGTCAGCATCAGATGAAGAGAAAATGAAACTTGCTTATCAGGCAGCAACAGAACCGGTTTCTGATCATATCAGAAGAAAATTAGAGGTTAGGGTAGATGAGACATGGGAGCAGTTCAAGGACGATTTAGCCCATAAGTACGCGGAAATAACGGACCCACAACATGCGTTTTCGGTGTTAAGACAGTCTAAACAAAACACTGGAGAAACTGTACAATTGTTCAGCGATAGGTTGATTAACCTGGCTGAAGAAGCATTCTTAGGACAGAATGTACGAGGAGAAGAGGTGGAGAGGATGTTGGTCGGGATTTTTGTAGATGGTATAAAATCAGATGGACTGAAATTTAAGCTGATGAGGGAACACCCTGAGAGGTTATCACAAGCTGTAGATATAGCGGTACAAGAGGAAAATTTGAGACGTAGATTTAGATTGAGAGTGGGACGAGAAATAGGAACTAGTCGAGAAGACAGGATTGAGGAGCCTATGGAAATAGGACAAACAAGGTTCGGATGGAATAGGAGAGGAGGTATACAGACATTACAAGGTAGTAATAGAAATGCTTATGATGGAAGAAGACAAATGAGAAATCCTACAAGTGAGACGGTAAGTAACACAAATAACACAAATATAGTCTGTTGGTTTTGTGGCCAACGGGGACACATTTTTCGCTTCTGTGGTAACAGGCGTGTCCAGTCGAATACACAAAGTAGAAATGGCAATAGCAGATTAAATAGGAATGTTGAAGATAGACACAGAAGTTTTACAAGTACAAGAACGCAGGAAAACCAGCGCCCTACCTATTAAATAGGACCTATAGTAGGAGGGAAAATAACAAGGTCCCAAGATTTAAAGAATATTTTAATAACAGGTATAGCAGGACGAGTAGGGAATGCTCTCAATTAGAAGAAATCAAACAGTTTACAGAGAATAAAACAGACCCCAGCTCATGTATAATAGAAATAGGGAAGTATAGAGTTCGTACATTAATTGATTCGGGAGCTCATGTTAGTGTGATCAAGGAAAGTTTTTTATATAAAATAATGAGAAATTGCAGAATATTTAGGAGTCATAATAATCTTCACTCTGTTACAGGACAGAATTTACAAGTAATTGGACAAACAATAATGAATTTTAAATTAGGAGGGATCAACGTAAGACATCTTTTTCATGTAGTGAAAGATTTAAATAGAAATATGCTTATAGGAAGAGATTTTTTAACAAAGAACGGTGTAAGACTTTTTTTTTGATTTACACAAATTAAAATTCAAGGACGTATATGTAGATTTAGAAGAAGACATGCACATTTCATCACTGGTTAGAGTTAAAATGTCTACGACGTTAAAACCACAGACGGTTAATTTGATACAGGCAAAGGTAAAAGAAATCCGTATTATGTAGTAGGACATACAGTTAAAATCACTGAATTGCAAAGGGAGGTAATTGATGAGCCTGGTCTAGAAGTCCCGGATGGAATAATATCATTAGATAAACACTTAACTTTTCCAGTAATGATTATTAACAACACAGGTAGAAAAATTAAATTATACAGAGGATGTGTAATAGCCAAAGTAGAACATAACATTAATAACATATTAGCAACAGATAGAGTAGAAATGCCGGGAACAAATTATTCAGAAATTCCTAGTGAAAGAATTAATAACAGACGCAGACGTGAAAGAAAAGGGAATGTACAGAAGGATGAATTGATCCATCCATTCAGAAGAAATGCAGCCAAAATACATTCACTAGACAAAATGACAAGAGAGCAAGAATTGTTGGCACAATTAAAAACTCCACCAGAAAACAAGAAAGTATTAGAACAACTTATAAAAGAGAATCAGGATGTATTTGCAATTAATGATTTAGAATTGGGAAGGACAAAAACAGTTACGATGGAAATAGATACTGGAGATCATCCACCAATTAGTTTAAAACCGTATAGAACTCCCTTAAGAAATAGAGAAATTGTTGAAAAGGCAATAGAAGATATGTTGAAAGCAGGAATAATAACAAGATCAAAGTCAGAATGGTCATCTCCGATAGTAATCGTGACCAAAGCTGATGGTTCACATCGATTCTGTTGTGACTACCGGGCGTTGAACAAAATCACTAAGAATGTAGCGTACCCATTGCCGGTGATTGATGATATTTTGGGCTTACTTAATGGCTCTACATTTTTCACGACACTAGACGCAAGATCAGGATTCTGGTGTATCCCGATGTCGGAGGATGCTCAAAAGAAAAGTGCTTTCTGTACTCATATGGGTTCTTATGAATTTTTACGAATGCCATTCGGGGTTCGAACAGCTCCATCTCACTACATGTTGTTAATAAATGAAGTATTAGAGGGTATGCAAAAGTTTGCATTGGCTTACATAGATGACATTCTAATTTATACAGCAGGAGATGTAGATGATCACTTAAAGCATGTAAAATTAGTATTCGACAGATTAAGAATACATGATGTTAAATTGAAGCTCAGTAAATGCGAATTTTTAAAAACAGAAACAAAGTATTTGGGGTATATTATTAATAGAGACGGAATCAAACCAGACCAAGAAAAGGTAAGGGTTATTAAAGAAGTACCTCCTCCAACTAATGTAAAAGAAGTTCGTGCTTTTATCGGAACCTGTGGGTATTATAGGCGTTTCATTCCAGGGTTCTCAAAAATAGCAGAGCCTATTACTAACTTAACTGGCAAATATGCTAGATTTAGGTGGGATGATGAATGTCAAAAAGCGTTCGAGTTTTTAAAAAATAGCTTAACAGTAGTGCCACTATTGACATATCCAGATTTGAATAAACAGCTAATATTATATACAGATGCTTCAGATAATGCTATAGGAGCGTGTTTGGTTCAACCATATGAAAGAAAAGAATCTGGAATACCAGGGGTTAAAAATGAAAGGCCAATCTATTTCTTATCTCATAAACTTAGCAGGTCCCAGCGGAAATGGTCTACTATTGAGAAGGAGGCTTATGCTATTCATTATGCTCTTCAGAAACTTAACTACTATCTACATAACGCAAATTTCATTATTAGAACTGACTACATGCCTTTAAAATCTTTGTTAGAAGCTCCAGTGCAGAACAGAAAAATACAGACATGGGCGTTGAATTTACAGGGATATAATACAAGAATAAAATACATACCAGGTAGGAACAACACATGCGCTGATTTATTGTCTAGAATTCCGTACCCACAGTCATCAGGGAACACGGAAGACGAAGCTGAACCGGAGATAGACGACCGAAACTGGCAAGTAAATATATTAGATTCTGCCATAATAAATAGAGAAGATTTTGAGAGTTTACCGTCGGATCAAGAGTCTGAACCTAGAGCAGAAGACCCACATTTAGCACAATTTAATATGAAAGAAGAACAAGAATTGGATCCAAAAGTTTTAGAAATAAAACAGAAATCAAAAGAAACGGATGAGAATAAGTATAAGAAGAATTATTTAGTGTTACAAGATGATAACCAGTTATATTACATGAATGAAAGAAACGATCAATTAAGAAAATATATTCCAAAACATTTGGAAAGTGAAGTTTTAAAAGCATATCATGATGAGAATGGTCATCTCGGTCGTGATAAATTAGTGAAAGCACTCACGAATAAATATTATTGGCCGAATTTATTTAAAACTGCTTGTAAATATGTCGATACGTGTGAAAGATGCAGATTAAGGAATATGAAAACAATTAAGTGTCCTTTACAAGATACAGATATTCCTCAGTTTCCTATGCAAAAAAGTTAGTTTAGATATATCAGGTCCCCACCCTAGAACACTATCGGGGAATGTATATCTAATACATATAGTGGATGTCTACAGTCTCTGGCCGGAAATCTATGCAATCCCAGACAAAAGCGCAGATACTATCATTAATATCTTTTTACAGGAATTCATACCAAGGTTTAGTTGCCCACAGATTGTACTTACGGATAATGGTAAAGAATTTGTGAATAAGAAATTTGAAAAGTTATTAAAAGATTTGAATATAAGACATATAAAGACCTCATACTATAGACCTTCTTCAAATGCTAAGAACGAAAGACAACATAGGACATTGTACGATGTTATATCAAAGATTGTCGACGAACATGAAAAAGATTGGGATCTATTCCTAGGACCTGCGCTTAGCGCTATACGCACAAATCAAATGAGAGCACGGGGTTTTCACCATTTTATTTAATACACGGGAGAGAGCCAATACTACCTATAGATAATCTGTTAAAACCAAGACGTAAATATATGGGGGAAGACTTTCAAGAGGTCATCATACAAGAAATGCATAGGGCACATGTAAGATTAAAGAATAATATAATTAAAGCTAGAGAAAGACAGAAAAAATACAGAAACGTGAATACAAAATTACAGGAGTTTAAAGTAGGTGATAGGGTTTATTACAAGAAGCATAGAAGGAACTCTAAGTTTGATGCTCGTTGGGTTCCAGGTTATTACATTTTAGAAAAGCTAGGAAATGTATCGTACAGTATAAAAAACCAGATCACGGGACATGTGGCAAGGGCACACGTAGAGCACTTAAGAAGAGATGAGGATGAGAAGGGAAACAATAATTATAATAATTATTATTATTCAGACACTGTATACTTAGATGAACAAGTCGTCAGAAGAGCTACAATAACCCCAGATTTTAGAAAAGATCCAGCACAAAGTCAGTTAATAACAACTCCAGTTTGTGATGATACTCAAGAACAGACAATGCCGAAAACGATAATAAAAGAAGAAAAAAAATAGGAATGAGGGTTATTATGATAGTGCAGAATCTATGGAAGAAGAGGTAAACGCCCCATTTAAAAATACTAGACAAGCAGTGAAAAGGAGAATAGAGAGACAAAGGGAAGTGAAAAGACAGAGAAGAATTAGAGATTATTCATCAAGCGGCGAGGATATGCCTCTACTAGAAAGGTCGTTAAGAAATAATGATAGACAAATTAGATGGGACATTGAACGGAAGAAATTAGCGGCTGCTAGCGAGAGATATACAGATGAAGAAGAGGAAATGGATGAAAAGTCAGAATCAAATAGTAGTATGGAAGAAACTAATACGTTATACGAAGAAGAAGATATTGATGTGGAGATAGCACTTATTCAAAGGAACTTGGAGTTATTGAAGAAATGGAAACGTAGGAGATAAATTGATAGAAAAGTACTGCAGATAGCAAGATATAAATTTCATGATTTAAAAAGGAAAGAGATACTTGATGATGTATAGGACACATTGGTCATAGAAAAGAGTTCTATTGATACTTATAATAAATTGTCTTGAGGAGTAGACATATTTAGGTATTAAAATAACTAATATGGATGTAAATTCGAGTGAAACATATATTTTTTTTCTGTAATTTTATTGCCGATTGATTTTATGTTTTGACTTCTTGAGTTTTCTTAAATAGATAAATAAGTTATTGTTAGTCCATAAAAGAGACTAACAATAGATAGGATGTATGTTATATTATTTTAAAATATGTTTTTCCTTGAATGAGTTGATATCTTTATTTAATATGAGGGGAAACATAAATGATGTATAAAAACTTGGGGGGGGGGGGGGGGGTATGATGTCCTGCTTGTGATTTTATTTCGCTTAACTCATAATTTAAGTGAAATGTCTTGTGTGTTAAATAAGAATTACCTTGTTTATAAATGTGTTGGTTAAGTTGAGTTATGGTTTTGTCCAGTACACGGGACTTTATATAGTACCCTTCGTTCAGAAAAAAAAAAGTAACAAACTACTGAGGACTAGTAGAGAGACACATTATCTTAGTGAATAATATGTTCATGGGTATATTCTGTTGCTGTGATAATCAGCATGAAGAGGTTGATATGGCTATGAAGTATTAGAAACATATGCCGGGGATGGTTATGGGAAAGTTAAAATAGGAGCTGCATTAAAGTCAGCATTATTTGAAGATATATGGATTGGATACCATATTATGAGTAACGATATGATAGTTGGTTAATAGAGAATAGATTTAAAAAAGGGGGCTGTGAATGGCAGCATATAAGGTTGGGTATATGGAATAGATAAACAAGGAAGCGTATCATGGGATGTGAGGGGGCAAGATATAGGAGCTGTGAAAAAACAGCGTTAATTAATTTAAAATGTTCATGGAATATGAACATTGGTTCGTGGTTGAAGGTGAGATAAGTGAAATATAGACAAGGTTGTGGATGGCAATATAAATGTTGAGTATATAAATGTTGAGAAAACTTAGATCAACTTAATTTATAGTGAACAAAGATGTATTTCATAAGATATATTTAAAAAACTTTTTACAAAAGTTTTTTCGTTGGCAAGAGAGGTAAATGTGATTGTGTTGACTATTCATTCCTTTATACTTTTCATAAATTTGGGTGCGCACCCCTTCTTTACTTTTTCTAACTACATTTTTTCTGTCTATCCTGTGTGGTGAAAGAGTGAGAGATTTCATACTGTCAACGGTACGATAACGATTGATATGAGACGTTCTTATGATATATATATATATATATATTTTGTAAGGAAACTTTGAAGAGCCAGGAACGAAGAAGAAGTTCATAGTGGTTTACTATGTGACAGGGGGAAGAGTTACAAATAGAATGAAATATTTACTTAAAATAGAGTTAGTTTGGGGCGGATTAGAGAAATTATGGGAGGTAAGGAGAGAAGGTGTAGGATAGAGGGGTTAGGAGTTAAGACTTTTGAAGGGGAAAAGTCTTTTCAATGACAGGAAGGTGTAGCAGAATGAATATCATATCTGTATCAGCTTAGGTGTGCAAGCCTACAGCACGCTTGAGCATCAAGATAGAACAGCTAGAAGGATGCTCAAGTCGTGACGTGGCTTGTTGTTGGGTGGTTAGTTAACACCAAGGACGAGGGAAGAGAAGTCAACATCATACTGAATTGTATCGAGATTTTGTATCAACCACCATGTACCAATAAAGCCTGTTCTAAAGTAACCTAACTGAACTTGTTGATCCACTGTATACACGCATTGTTACAACAGTACTAGGGCTACAGACCCGTTGTGTGCGGCACTTTGTACACAGTACTAGGGCTACAACTCCGTTGTGTGCGGTACTCTGTACACAGTACTGGGGCTACAGACCCGTTGTGTGCGGCACTTTGTACACAGTACTGGGGCTACAGACCCGTTGTGTGCGGCACTCTGTACACAGTACTAGGGCTACAGCTCCGTTGTGTGCGGCACTCTGTACACAGTACTAGGACTACAGCTCCGTTGTGTGCGGCACTCTGTACACAGTACTAGGGCTACAGCTCCGTTGTGTGCGGCACTCAATACACAGTACTAGGGCTACAGCCCCGTTGTGTGCGGCACTCTGTACACAGTACTAGGGCTACAGACCCGTTGTGTGCGGCACTCTGTACACAGTACTAGGGCTACAGACCCGTTGTGTGCGGCACTCTGTACACAGTACTAGGGCTACAGACCCGTTGTGTGCGGCACTCTGTACACAGTACTAGGACTACAGCACCGTTGTGTGCCGCACTTTGTACACAGTACTAGGGCTACAGACCCGTTGTGTGCGGCACTCTGTACACAGTACTAGGGCTACAGACCCGTTGTGTGCGGCACTCTGTACACAGTACCAGGACTACAGACCCGTTGTGTGCGGCACTCTGTACACAGTACTAGGGATACAGACTCGTTGTGTGCGGTACTCTGTACACAGTACTAGGGCTACAGACCCGTTGTGTGCGGCACTCTGTACACAGTACTAGGGCTACAGAGCCGTTGTGTGCGGCACTCTGTACACAGTACTAGGACTACAGCTCCGTTGTGTGCGGCACTCTGTACACAGTACTAGGACTACAGACCCGTTGTGTGCGGTACTCTGTACACAGTACTAGGGATACAGACCCGTTGTGTGCGGCACTCTGTACACAGTACTAGGGATACAGACCCGTTGTGTGCGGCACTCTGTACACAGTACTAGGGCTACAGCCCCGTTGTGTGCGGCACTCTGTACACAATACTAGGGCTACAGACCCGTTGTGTGCGGCACTCTGTACACAGTACTAGGACTACAGCTCCGTTGTGTGCGGCACTCTGTACACAGTACTAGGACTACAGCTCCATTGTGTGCGGCACTCTGAACACAGTACTAGGGCTACAGACCCGTTGTGTGCGGCACTCTGTACACAGTACTAGGGCTACAGACCCGTTGTGTGCGGCACTCTGTACACAGTACTAGGGCTACAGCCCCGTTGTGTGCGGCACTCTGTACACAGTACTAGGGCTACAGCCCCGTTGTGTGCGGCACTCTGTACACAGTACTAGGGCTACAGCCCCGTTGTGTGCGGCACTCTGTACACAGTACTAGGGATACAGACCCGTTGTGTGCAGCACTCTGTACACAGTACTAGGGATACAGACCCGTTGTGTGCGGCACTCTGTACACAGTACTAGGACTACAGACCCGTTGTGTGCGGCACTCTGTACACAGTACTAGGGCTACAGCCCCGTTGTGTGCGGCACTCTGTACACAGTACTAGGGCTACAGACCCGTTGTGTGCAGCACTCTGTACACAGTACTAGGGCTAAAGACCCGTTGTGTGCAGCACTCTGTACACAGTACTAGGGCTACAGAACCGTTGTGTGCGGCACTCTGTACACAGTACTAGGGCTACAGGCCCATTGTGTGCGGCACTCTGTACACAGTACTAGGGCTACAGGCCCATTGTGTGCGGCACTCTGTACACAGTACTAGGGCTACAGGCCCATTGTGTGCGGCACTCTGTACACAGTACTAGGGATACAGCCCCGTTATGTGCGGTACTCTGTACACAGTACTAGGGCTACAGCCCCGTTGTGTGCGGCACTCTGTACACAGTACTAGGGCTACAGCCCCGTTGTGTGCGGCACTCTGTACACAGTACTAGGGCTACAGCCCCGTTGTGTGCGGCACTCTGTACACAGTACTAGGGCTACAGCCCCGTTATGTGCGGCACTCTGTACACAGTACTAGGGCTACAGCCCCGTTATGTGCGGCACTCTGTACACAGTACTAGGGCTACAGCCCCGTTGTGTGCGGTACTCTGTACACAGTACTAGGGCTACAGCCCCGTTGTGTGCGGTACTCTGTACACAGTACTAGGGCTACAGCCCCGTTGTGTGCGGTACTCTGTACACAGTACTAGGGCTACAGCTCTGTTGTGTGCGGCACTCTGTACACAGTACTAGGGCTACAACTCCGTTGTGTGCGGCACTCTGTACACAGTACTAGGTCTACAGACCCGTTGTGTGTAGCACTCTGTACACATTACTAGGGCTACAACTCCGTTATGTGCGGCACTCTGTACACAGTACTAGGGCTACAACTCCGTTATGTGCGGCACTCTGTACACAGTACTAGGGCTACAGCCCCGTTATGTGCGGCACTCTGTACACAGTACTAGGGCTACAGCCCCGTTGTGTGCGGTACTCTGTACACAGTACTAGGGCTACAGCCCCGTTGTGTGCGGTACTCTGTACACAGTACTAGGGATACAGCCCCGTTGTGTGCGGCACTCTGTACACAGTACTAGGGCTACAGCTCCGTTGTGTGCGGCACTCTGTACACAGTACTAGGGCTACAACTCCGTTGTGTGCGGCACTCTGTACACAGTACTGGGTCTACAGACCCGTTGTGTGCAGCACTCTGTACACAGTAATAGGGCTACAGCTCTGTTGTGTGCGGCATTCTGTACACAGTACTAGGGCTACAGCTCTGTTGTGTGCGGCACTCTGTACACATTACTAGGGCTACAGACCCGTTGTGTGCGGCACTCTGTACACAGTACTAGGGCTACACCCCGTTGTGTGCGGCACTCTGTACACAGTACTAGGGCTACAGACCCGTTGTGTGCGGCACTCTGTACACAGTACTAGGGCTTCAACTCCGTTGTGTGCGGCACTCTGTACACAGTACTAGGTATACAGCTCCGTTGTGTGCGGTACTCTGTACACAGTACTAGGGCTACAACCCCGTTGTGTGCAGCACTCTGTACAAAGTACTAAGGATACAGCCCCGTTGTGTGCTGCACTCTGTACACAGTACTAGGGATACAACTCCGTTGTGTTCGGCACTCTTTACACAGTACTAGGGCTACAACCCCGTTGTGTTCGGCACTCTGTACACAGTACTAGGGCTACAGCCCCGTTGTGTGCGGCACTCTGTACACAGTACTAGGGCTACAGCCCCGTTGTGTGCGGCACTCTGTACACAGTACTAGGGCTACAGCCCCGTTGTGTGCGGCACTCTGTACACAATACTAGGGCTACAGCCCCGTTGTGTGCGGCACTCTGTACACAGTACTAGGGCTACAGCCCCGTTGTGTGCGGCACTCTGTACACAGTACTAGGGCTTCTGCCCCGTTGTGTGCGGCACTCTGTACACAGTACTAGGGCTACAGCCCCGTTGTGTGCGGCACTCTGTACACAGTACTAGGCTACAGTCCCGTTGTGTGCGGTACTCTGTACACAGTACTAGGGATACAGCCCCGGTGAGTGCGGAACTCTGTACACAGTACTAGGGATACAGCCCCGTTGTGTGCGGCACTCTGTACACAGTACTAGGGATACAGCCCCGTTGTGTGCGGCACTCTGTACACAGTACTAGGGATACAGCCCTGTTGTGTGCGGCACTCTGTACACAGTACTAGGGCTACAGCCCCGTTGTGTGCGGCACTCTGTACACAGTACTAGGGCTACAGCCCCGTTGTGTGCGGCACTCTGTACACAGTACTAGGGCTACAGCCCCGTTGTGTGCGGCACTCTGTACACAGTACTAGGGCTACAGTCCCGTTGTGGGCGGCACTCTGTACACAGTACTAGGGCTACAGCCCCGTTGTGGGCGGCACTCTGTACACAGTACTAGGGCTACAGCCCCGTTGTGGGCGGCACTCTGTACACAGTACTAGGGCTACAGCCCCGTTGTGGGCGGCACTCTGTACACAGTACTGGGGCTACAGCCCCGTTGTGGGCGGCACTCTGTACACAGTACTGGGGCTACAGCCCCGTTGTGGGCGGCACTCTGTACACAGTACTGGGGCTACAGCCCCGTTGTGGGCGGCACTCTGTACACAGTACTGGGGCTACAGCCCCGTTGTGGGCGGCACTCTGTACACAGTACTGGGGCTACAGCCCCGTTGTGGGCGGCACTCTGTACACAGTACTGGGGCTACAGCCCCGTTGTGGGCGGCACTCTGTACACAGTACTGGGGCTACAGCCCCGTTGTGGGCGGCACTCTGTACACAGTACTGGGGCTACAGCCCCGTTGTGGGCGGCACTCTGTACACAGTACTGGGGCTACAGCCCCGTTGTGGGCGGCACTCTGTACACAGTACTGGGGCTACAGCCCCGTTGTGGGCGGCACTCTGTACACAGTACTGGGGCTACAGCCCCGTTGTGTGCGGCACTCTGTACACAGTACTGGGGCTACAGCCCCGTTGTGTGCGGCACTCTGTACACAGTACTGGGGCTACAGCCCCGTTGTGTGCGGCACTCTGTACACAGCACTGGGGCTACAGCCCCGTTGTGTGCGGCACTCTGTACACAGCACTGGGGCTACAGCCCCGTTGTGTGCGGCACTCTGTACACAGCACTGGGGCTACAGCCCCGTTGTGTGCGGCACTCTGTACACAGCACTGGGGCTACCGCCCCGTTGTGTGCGGCACTCTGTACACAGTACTGGGGCTACCGCCCCGTTGTGTGCGGCACTCTGTACACAGTACTGGGGCTACAGCCCCGTTGTGTGCGGCACTCTGTACACAGTACTGGGGCTACAGCCCCGTTGTGTGCGGCACTCTGTACACAGTACTGGGGCTACAGCCCCGTTGTGTGCGGCACTCTGTACACAGTACTGGGGCTACAGCCCCGTTGTGTGCGGCACTCTGTACACAGTACTGGGGCTACAGCCCCGTTGTGTGCGGCACTCTGTACACAGTACTGGGGCTACAGACCCGTTGTGTGCGACACTCTGTACACAGTACTGGGGCTACAGCCCCGTTGTGTGCGGCACTCTGTACACAGTACTGGGGCTACAGCCCCGTTGTGTGCGGCACTCTGTACACAGTACTGGGGCTACAGCCCCGTTGTGTGCGGCACTCTGTACACAGTACTGGGGCTACAGCCCCGTTGTGTGCGGCACTCTGTACACAGTACTAGGGCTACAACTCCGTTGTGTGCGGCACTCTGTACACAGTACTAGGGCTACAACTCCGTTGTGTGCGGCACTCTGTACACAGTACTAGGGCTTCAACTCCGTTGTGTGCGGCACTCTGTACACAGTACTAGGTCTACAGACCCGTTGTGTGCGGCACTCTGTACACAGTACTAGGTCTACAGACCCGTTGTGTGCGGCACTCTGTACACAGTACTAGGGCTACAGACCCGTTGTGTGCGGCACTCTGTACACAGTACTAGGTCTACAGACCCGTTGTGTGCGGCACTCTGTACACAGTACTAGGTCTACAGACCCGTTGTGTGCGGCACTCTGTACACAGTACTAGGGCTACAACCCCGTTGTGTGCGGCACTCTGTACACAGTACTAGGGCTACAGCCCCGTTGTGTGCGGCACTCTGTACCCAGTACTAGGGCTACAACTCCGTTGTGTTCGGCACTCTGTACACAGTACTAGGGCTACAGACCCGTTGTGTGCGGTACTTTGTACACAGTACTAGGGCTACAACTCCGTTGTGTGCAGCTCTGTGCTCTGTACGGCCTGGAAACAGCACTGTTTAACCCCGTGTGTATGAAGCTGTTTTCCCGCTCCGCCCTACACGTCACACCTCCACTACCTGAGGATGACGACAGAGATGTTGTGGAAACGTTCAAGTACAACCATGACCGGCATGTTTTCATGGCAGAGTGGAGCGGATGTCCCCCTGTTAATGAATGGCCCCGCCACAGAACGGGCGTCAGCAGACAGTCTACGTCACACGTGACATGTTTACCTGCACGGAGGCCACGTAGGGGAAGTCCCTGATGTCTGCGACCTGATCTTCACCTGGCCTCTCCTGGGATACGTTACTCCTCACTGATTGTCTGGGAGTCGTCACTGATTGTCTGGGGGTTGTCCTTGTTGTCAGGTCAGTGAAACTGTGCGCTGTCCTAGGTGCAGCTGGGGAAATGATAAATGTAAATATGAGGTTAGTGGCTGTAGTCTAGAGCCATTACTCTGAGTATCAGTGACGCTTGTAATGTGCCGGGAGATAGGTAGGCTATGTGTGTGTGTGTGTGTGTGTGTGTGTGTGTGCGCGTGTGTGTGTGTGTGTGTGTGTAAATATATTTATATTAGTGATCAGTAAGGAGCAACATCATCCGACATCATCCACGGCTGCCCCGACCCCTCCTGTCATCCCCGCCCGCGTGTGTCCACTGATCGCACTAGCTCCGTGTTGGTGAACTAAATTTATTCTGCTCTGGACAAAATGTCCATGTCTGGGGCTCCCCGCTTCACCTCCATCTCTCTGACTCTTCACTCCCATCTCTCTCACTCTTCACTCCCATCTCTCTCACTCTTCACTCCCATCTCCCTCACTCTGGACAGGATAGTCGTCGAACGCGTGTCAGTCGTCAGTCACTCCAAGCTATGATACAGATTCAGATAAGTACCCTTAATATTGTCATGTAGTGTGTTTCGTGTAGTTTTGTGTCGGTTTGTGTTTGTTTGTTCTGTGCTGACGAAGGCTTTGGCCGCAAGTCAAATTTGTTTCTTGTAATCGTGTTTTAGTAAAGCTCACAATCTACTTCATGTTTTATGGTGATTCATTCACTCTGGACGCAGATTCTCGGATGTCCTTAAAGTCATCGGTTCTTCCAGCATTTCTTCTAGCGCTGATGATGTCTGGTCCATCTATTACTCTTTCCATCTCTTCTAGCGCTGATGATGTCTGGCTCATCCATTACTCTTTCCATCTCTTCTAGCGCTGATGATGTCTGGCCCATCCATTACTCTTTCCATCTCTTCTAGCGCTGATGATGTCTGGCCCATCCATTACTCTTTCCGTCTCTTCTAGCGCTGATGATGTCTGGCCCATCCATTACTCTTTCCATCTCTTCTAGCGCTGATGATGTCTGGCCCATCCATTACTCTTTCCATCTCTTCTAGCGCTGATGATGTCTAGCCCATCCATTACTCTTTCCATCTCTTCTAGCGCTGATGATGTCTGGTCCATCCATTACTCTTTCCATCTCTTCTAGCGCTGATGATGTCTGGCCCATCCATTACTCTTTCCATCTCTTCTAGCGCTGATGATGTCTGGCCCATCCATTACTCTTTCCATCTCTTCTAGCGCTGATGATGTCTGGCCCATCCATTACTCTTTCCATCTCTTCTAGCGCTGATGATGTCTGGCCCATCCATTACTCTTTCCATCTCTTCTAGCGCTGATGATGTCTGGCCCATCCATTACTCTTTCCATCTCGATCATCGCCAAGTTAATAATATATGTCTGTGTGTGTGTGTTTGTGTGTGTGTTTGTCTGTCCGTCTGTCTGTCTGTGCGCGCGAGTGCGTCTATGTGTGTATGTTTGTGTGCGCTGCAAGTCTATTCTCTATTAGATGTCACCGTCCAGTTAAGCTGGAAACTCTTTTTATCCTACAGAGTTACATCAGCACATAAATATTTTTAAACGTGTGTACATGTGCATCTGCAAATCCTGCCATTGTTCATTCAACATTTTAGAGCTCCCACTGCATATATTGTCCTTGCACATAGAACAGACATCTGACTTAGTCATGTTATAATTGTGATTCAAACAAAAACATCAACAACAGCAACAACAGGACAATCACGACAACAACATGGTGGTACCCACTCTGGTTACAGTCTGTCTGGGACACCAGCATATAGCGGAGTTGGTCGAGTCCATGCGGCCGCTGGTACAGATCCCTGGCAGCTGTAATCACCTGGGAACTGTCACTGACGGCTGGAATGGGCAATGTGCTGTCATTAGGTGAGGAAGTGTGGAGACAGTAATACATGTAGACATGTAGACAGACACACATGTAGATATGTAGACAGACACACACAGATAGATATGTAGGCGCACTGAGCACGCTGTCAGTGAGGTACTGTTCTGTATTCTGTCTAGAGAGTGTACATTTCTGATTAAGCAAGCTGTTAATGAGGTAATGTTCTGTACTCTGTCTAGAGAGTGTACATTTCTGATTGAGCAAGCTGTTAATGAGATAATGTTCTGTACTCTGTCTAGAGAGTGTACATTTCTGATTGAGCAAGCTGTTAATGAGATAATGTTCTGTACTCTGTCTAGAAAGTGTACAGTTCTGATTGAGCTGCTGTCAGTGAGGTAATGTTCTGTTGTCTAGAAAGTGTACAGTTCTGATTGAGCTGCTGTCAGTGAGGTAATGTTCTGTTGTCTAGAAAGTGTACGGTTCTGATTGAGCTAATGTCAGTGAGGTAATGTTCTGTTGTCTAGAAAGTGTACGGTTCTGATTGAGCTGATGTCAGTGAGGTAATGTTCTGTACTCTGTCTAGAGAGTGTATATTTCTGATTGAGCTGCTGTCAGTGAGGTAATGTTCTGTACTCTGTCTAGAAAGTGTACAGTTCTGATTGAGCCGCTGTCAGTGAGGTAATGTTCTGTTGTCTAGAAAGTGTACGGTTCTGATTGAGCTGATGTCAGTGAGGTAATGTTCTGTACTCTGTCTAGAAAGTGTACGGTTCTGATTGAGCCGCTGTCAGTGAGGTAATGTTCTGTTGTCTAGAAAGTGTACGGTTCTGATTGAGCTGATGTCAGTGAGGTAATGTTCTGTACTCTGTCTAGAAAGTGTACGGTTCTGATTGAGCTGATGTCAGTGAGGTAATGTTCTGTTGTCTAGAAAGTGTACGGTTCTGATTGAGCTGATGTCAGTGAGGTAATGTTCTGTTGTCTAGAAAGTGTACGGTTCTGATTGAGCTGATGTCAGTGAGGTAATGTTCTGTTGTCTAGAAAGTGTACAGTTCTGATTGAGCTGATGTCAGTGAGGTAATGTTCTGTTGTCTAGAAAGTGTACGGTTCTGATTGAGCTGATGTCAGTGAGGTAATGTTCTGTTGTCTAGAAAGTGTACGGTTCTGATTGAGCCGCTGTCAGTGAGGTAATGTTCTGTACTCTGTCTAGAAAGTGTACGGTTCTGATTGAGCCGCTGTCAGTGAGGTAATGTTCTGTTGTCTAGAAAGTGTACGGTTCTGATTGAGCTGATGTCAGTGAGGTAATGTTCTGTACTCTGTCTAGAAAGTGTACGGTTCTGATTGAGCTGATGTCAGTGAGGTAATGTTCTGTTGTCTAGAAAGTGTACGGTTCTGATTGAGCTGATGTCAGTGAGGTAATGTTCTGTTGTCTAGAAAGTGTACGGTTCTGATTGAGCTGATGTCAGTGAGGTAATGTTCTGTTGTCTAGAAAGTGTACAGTTCTGATTGAGCTGATGTCAGTGAGGTAATGTTCTGTTGTCTAGAAAGTGTACGGTTCTGATTGAGCTGATGTCAGTGAGGTAATGTTCTGTTGTCTAGAAAGTGTACGGTTCTGATTGAGCCGCTGTCAGTGAGGTAATGTTCTGTACTCTGTCTAGAAAGTGTACGGTTCTGATTGAGCTGCTGTCAGTGAGGTAATGTTCTGTACTCTGTCTAGAAAGTGTACGGTTCTGATTGAGCTGATGTCAGTGAGGTAATGTTCTGTTGTCTAGAAAGTGTACGGTTCTGATTGAGCTGATGTCAGTGAGGTAATGTTCTGTTGTCTAGAAAGTGTACAGTTCTGATTGAGCTGATGTCAGTGAGGTAATGTTCTGTACTCTGTCTAGAAAAGTGTACATATTTGACTGGGCAAGCAGTCAGAAGAACATTGTTATGCTCTGGTACTGAGCCGATGTAACCATTATGCAGGCTTCCTGCAGTGCCTTTGTCTGACCGCCATGTTGTACCAGCAAACCTCTCCTATGGATGGAACCTTCCAACAGATGTATTCTTTACTGTCTCAGTGTATTTCTTCAAGGTCAGCCACCGGCCGAGGATTGCTCCAAGATGTGCGGATGTTGCTCCAATATGAGCGGTTGTTGCTCCAAGATGAGCGGATGTTGCTCCAAGATGAGCGGATGTTGCTCCAAGATGAGCAGGTGTTTCTTCTCTCAGAAGTCGCTATGCATCCAATGTAACGTTTACATTTGTCCAAACTACTGAGCAATTTGTAAATTGTGAGAATTGTATGGATGTTTTTCCCTGGCCATGCGGGAGTGCGGAGGAATGAACAGATAGATGGGTTGGCAGGGAATGCCCCTCTTGGTGGTAGATTACCTAAGGACAAGGAGCAGTGATCGAGCGCCTGTGGGACCAGGTGGAGAAGGCGGAGAACAGAATGAGAAACCTGATGTGGAAAGAATGAGATTGTGGGAGGATCGGTAGGGGTTCTGGAAGAATCTCAAAGCAGTGAAAGGAGAACTTTCAATCAGATAGCGGTGGGAACGATGAGTAGTATGACTCTTCGCTGGCTATTGTACGAGGAACGAAGCGCACGCATGGAAATGTCGCAGGCTGGCAGAGATAATACAGTCTATCTAGTTCATCATTTCACTCTCTCTCTCTCTCTCTCTCTCTCTCTGTCTCTCTCTCTCTCTCTCTCTCTCTCTCTCTCTGTCTCTCTCTCTCTCTCTGTCTGTCTCTCTCTCTCTCTCTCTAACTCTCTCTCTCTCTCTCTGTCTCTCTCTCTCTCTATCTCTCTCTAACTCTCTCTCTCTCTAACTCTCTCTCTCTCTCTCTAACTCTCTCTCTCTCTCTCTCTCTAACTCTCTCTCTCTAACTCTCTCTCTCTCTCTCTCTCTCTCTAACTCTCTCTCTCTCTCTCTCTCTCTCTCTCTAACTCTCTCTCTCTCTCTCTCTCTCTCTCTAACTCTCTCTCTCTCTCTCTCTCTCTAACTCTCTCTCTCTCTCTCTCTCTGTCTCTCTCTCTCTATCTCTCTCTAACTCTCTCTCTCTCTCTCTAACTCTCTCTCTCTCTCTAACTCTCTCTCTCTCTCTCTCTAACTCTCTCTCTCTCTCTAACTCTCTCTCTCTCTCTCTCTCTCTCTCTGTAGATTGGCAGAAATCATGCAGTCTGTCTAATACTTCATTTCACTGTCTGTGGAGAGAGATAGGGGGATAGTGAGAGAGAGGGGAGAGTGAGTGAGAGGGAGGAGAGAGAGAGAGAGAGAGAGAGCGAGAGAGAGAGCGAGAGAGAGGGGGGAGGGAGATTCATATAATAGTGTCGGAGAATTCAATGTATGAATAGATAGACAGATAAATCAGCAGGTTTCGAATGTAGCGCTTACCTACGAGAGTCGCACACCACAGACAGAGCACATGCGTCCATGTAAGACTTACCCACGAGAATGGCACACCACAACACACGTCCATGTAAGACTTACCCACGAGAATGGCACACCACAACACACGTCCATGTAAGACTTACCCACGAGAATGGCACACCACAACACACGTCCATGTAAGACTTACCAACGAGAGTGGACACCACAACACACGTCCATGTAAGACTTACCAACGAGAATGGCACACCACAACAGACGTCCATGTAAGACTTACCCACGAGAGTGGAACACCACAGACACAGCACAGACCACAGACACAGCACACACGTCCATGTAAGACTTACCCACGAGTCACACCACACAGACACGTCACACACACGTCCATGTAAGACTAAACCACGAGAGTGGCACACCACACACACACACACGTCCATGTAAGACTTACCCACGAGATTGGCACACCACACACACGTCCATGTAAGACTTACACACGAGAGTGGAACACCAAAGACACAGCACGAACGTTCATTTAAGACTTACCCACGAGAGAGACACACCACAGACACAACACGCACATCCATGTAAGACTTACCCACTAGAGGGGCACATCACGGACACGTAACACACACTTTCATGTAAGACATACCCACGAGAGTGGTACACGACACACACGTTCATGTAAGACTTACCCACGAGTCACACCACACAGACACGTCCATGTAAGACTTACCCACGAGAGTGGCACACCACAGACACATCAAACACATCCAAGTATGAATTACCCATGAGAGTCGCATACCACAGACACAGCACAGACCACAGACACAGCACACACGTCCATGTAAGACTTACCCACGAGAGTGGCACACCACAGATACAGCACAGACCACAGACACAGCACACACGTCCATGTAAGACTGACCCACGAGTCACACCCCACAGACACGTCACACATACGTCCATGTAAGACTTACCCACGAGAGTGGCACACCACAGACACATCAAACACGTCCAAGTATGACTTACCCACGAGAGTCGCATACCACAGACACAGCACAGACCACAGACACAGCACACACGTCCATATAAGACTTACCCACGAGAGTGGCACACCACAGACACGGCACACACACACACGTCCATGTAAGACTTACCCACGAGGGTCGCACACCACAGACACAGCACATACGTCCATGTAAGACTTACCCACGAGAGTGGCACACGACAGACACAGCACACACGTCTGTGTAAGACTCACACACCAGAATGGCACACCAATGACACAGCACAGACCACAGTCACAGCACACACGTCCATGTAAGACTTACCCAAGACAGTCGCACACCACAGACACAGCACACACGACCATGTTAGACTTACCCACGAGGGTCGCACACCACAGACACAGCACACACGTCCATGTAAGACGTAACGACGAGAGTGGCACACCACACACACGTCCATGTAAGACTTACTCACGAGAGTGGCACACCACACACACTCCATGTAAGACTTACACACGAGTCATACCACACAGACACAGTACACATGTCCATTAAGACTTACACATGAGAGTGGCACACCACACACACGTCCATGTAAGACTTACCCACGAGAGTGGCACACAACACACACGACCATGTAAGACTTACCCACGAGAGTGGCACACCACACACATGTCCATGTAAGACTTACCCACGAGAATGGCACACCACACACACACGTGCATGTAAGACTTACCCAAGAGAGTGGCACACCACACACACGTCCATGTAAGACTTACCCACGAGAGTGGCACACCACAGACACAGCACAGACCACAGACACAGCACAAACGTCCATGTAAGACTTACCCACTAGAGTCGCACACCACAGACACAGAACATACGTCCACATAAGACTTACCCACGATAGTGGTACTCCATAGACACAACACGAACGTCCATGTAAGACTTACCCACGAGAGTGGCATACCACAACAAACGTCCATGTAAGACTTACCCTCGAGAGTGGAACACCACATACACGTCCATGTAAGACTTAACCCACGAGAGTGGCACACCACACACACGTCCATGTAATACATACCCAGGAGAGTGGCACACACACACACACACACACACGTCCATGTAAGACTTACACACGAGAGTGGCACACCACAGACACAGCACACACGTCCATGTAAGACTTACCCACTAGATTGGCACACCACAGACACGTCACACTCACGTCCATGTAAGACTTACCCACGAGAGTGGCACACGACAAACACGTCCATGTAAGACTTACCCACAAGTCACACCACAATGACACGTCACACACACGTCCATGTAAGAGTAAGCCACGAGAGTGGAACACCACACACACGTCCATGTAAGACTTACCCACGAGAGTCACACACCACAGACATAGCACATACGTCCATGTTAGACTTACCAACGAGAGTCGCACACCACAGACAGAGCACACACGTTCATGTAAGACTTACCCACGAGAGTGGCACACGACAGACACAGCACACACGTCTATGTAAGACTTACCCACCAGAATGGCACACCAATGACACAGCACAGATCACAGTCACAGCACACACGTCCATGTAAGACTTACCACCGAGAGTCGCACACCACAGACACAGCACATACGTCCATGTAAAACTTACCCACGAGAGTCGCACACCACAGACACAGCACACACGCCCATGTAAGACTTACCCAAGACAGTCGCTCACCACAGAAACAGCACACACGTCCATGTAAGACTTACCAACGAGAATGGCACACCACAGACACAGCACACACGTCCATATAAGACTTACCCACCAGAGTGGCACACCAAAGACACGTCACAAACGTCCATGTAAGATATACCCACGAGAGTCAAACACCACAGACACAGCACCCACGACCATGTTAGACTTACCCACGAGAGTCGCACACCACAGACACAGCACACACGTCCATGTAAGACGTAACGACGAGAGTGGCACACCACACACACGTCCATGTAAGACTTACCCACGAGAGTGGTACACCACACATACGTCCACGTAAGACTTACCCACGAGAGTGGCACACAACACACACGTCAATGTAAGACTTACCCAAGAGAGTGGCACACCACACACACGTCCATGTAAGACTTACACACGAGAGTGGCACATCACAGACACAGCACGCACGTCCATGTAAGATTTACTCACGAGAGTGGCACACCACACACACGTCCATGTAAGACTTACCCACGAGAGTGGCACACAACACACACGACCATGTAAGACTTACCCACGAAAGTGGCACACCACACACATGTCTATGTAAGACTTACCCACGAGATTGGCACACCACACACACACGTGCATGTAAGACTTACCCAAGAGAGTGGCACACCACACACACGTCCATGTAAGACTTACCTACGAGAGTGGTACCCCACAGTCACAGCACAGACCACAGACACAGCACACACGTCCATGTAAGATTTAACCACGAGAGTGGCGCACATAAGACACAACACGCACGTCCATGTAAGACTTACCCACGAGAGTGGTACCCCATAGACACAACACGCACGTCCATGTAAGACTTACCCACGAGAGTGGCATACCACAACAAACGTCCATGTAAGACTTACCCTCGAGAGTGGAACACCACATACACGTCCATGTAAGACTTACCCACGAGAGTGGCACACCACACACACGTCCATGTAATACATACCCACGATAGTGGCACACACACACACACACGTCCATGTAGGACTTACACACGAGAGTGGCACACCACAGACACAGCACACACGTCCATGTAAGACTTACACACGAGAGTGGCACACCAAAGAAACTGCACGCACGTCCATGTAAGACTTACCTACTAGATTGGCACACCACAGACACGTCACACTCACGTCCATGTAAGACTTACCCACGAGAGTGGCACACGACAAACACGTCCATGTAAGACTTACCCACAAGAGTGGCACACCACAGACACAACACGCACGTCCATGTAAGACTTACCCACTAGATTGGCACAACACAGACACGTCAAACTCACGTCCATGTAAGACTTACCCACGAGTCATATCACAAAGACACGTCACACACACGTCCATGTAAGACTTAGCCACGAGTGTGGAACACCACACACACGTCCATGTAAGACTTACCCAGGAGAGTCACACCACAAAGACACAGTACACACGTCCATGTAAGACTTACCCACGAGAGTGGCACACAACACTCACGTCCATGTAAGACTTACCCAAGAGAGTGGCACACCACACACACGTCCATGTAAGACTTACACACGAGAGTGGCACACCACAGACACAGCACGCACGTCCATGTAAGATTTACTCACGAGAGTGGCACACCACACACACTCCATGTAAGAGATACCCACGAGTCATACCACACAGACACAGCACACATGTCCATGTAAGACTTATCCATGAGAGTGGCACACAACACACACGTCCATGTAAGACTTACCCACGAGAGTGGCACACCACACACATGTCCATGTAAGACTTACCCACGAGAATGGCACACCACACACACACGTGCATGTAAGACTTACCCAAGAGAGTGGCACACCACACACACGTCCATGTAAGACTTACACACGAGAGTGATACACCACAGACACAGCACGCACGTCCATGTAAGACTTACCCACGAGAGTGGCACACCACAGACACAGCACAGACCACAGACACAGCACATACGTCCATGTAAGACTTACCCACGATAGTGGCACCCCATAGACACAACACAAACGTCCATGTAAGACTTACCCACGAGAGTGGCATACCACAACACACGTCCATGTAATACATACCCACGAGAGTGGCACACACACACACACGTCCATGTAGGACTTACACACGAGAGTGGCACACTACAGACACAGCACACACGTCCATGTAAGACTTACCCATGAGAGTGGCATACCACAGACACACCACATACATGTCCATGTAAGACTTACACACGAGAGTGGCACACCACAGACACGTCCATGTAAGACTTACCCAGGAGAGTGGCACACCACACACACGTCCATGTAAGACTTACCCACGAGAGTTGTTTTCAGCCATGTTGGTGAATGCCTTCGAGAACGATGACATTGAAATAGACATCAACTACCGTATGGATGGAAAGTTATTCTATCTCAGAAGGCTGAAAGCTAAAACCACAATTAACAGCGACACCTTCAGAGAGCTCCTGTTTGCTGATGATTGCGCTCTATACGCCAACTCAGAGGCGGACATGCAACATAATGTTTCAGCTTTCTCACATGCCTGTGCCAACTTTGGGCTCAATATCAACTTGGAGAAGACTGTAGTTATGTACCAGCCAGCTCCAGGGAATAATCACACTGTGCCGAATATCAAAGTGAATGGTGATAGATTAAGTGTTGTGGACAAATTCACCTATCTTGGCAGCACCGTGTCACAAGCTGCCACAATTGATGACGAAGTGAATGCAAGAATCTCCAAGGCCAGTGCGGCCTTTGGCAGACTGTACAAGAATGTATGGGACAGAACTGGAATAAGCCTGCAAACAAAGCTAAAAGTCTACAAAGCAGTTGTATTATCCACACTGCTATATGCTTGTGAAACCTGGACTGTTTATCAGCGACACGCTAGGAAATTAAACCACTTCCACACAGTCTGCTTTAGGAAGCTACTGAAGATTAAATGGCAAGACAAGATTCCAGACACTGAAGTCCTAGAAAGAGCATCCATGCCCAGTATTCACACTCTACTGATGAAGAATCAAATTCGCTGGGCTGGTCACTTGACTCGCATGCCAGATCACAGGCTTCCTAAACGAATTTTTTACGGCGAGTTGCGTTGTGGTAAACGCTCCCAAGGTGGCCAGAGGAAACGCTTTAAAGACACTCTGAAAATTTCACTGAATGCTTTTGGAATTCATCATGACACCCGGGAGGCTGCAGCCAGAGACCGAAATTCATGGCGTGCATCATTACGCAAGGGTGCAGTCATATGTGAGGCAACCAGGACTGCAAGAGCTGTGAAGAAAATGCAGGACTGAAAAACCATTGCAGGAAATCCTCCTCCAGAAACGTCAAGCATTCTTTGCCCACATTGTCAAAGAACATTTCGAGCCAAAATAGGCCTTTTCGGCATACCACCACAGACACAGGACACACGTCCATGTAAGACTCACCTACGAGAGTGGCACACCACAGACACAACACGCACATCAATGTAAGACATACCCACTAGAGTGGCACACCACAGACACGTCACACACGCGTCCATATAAGACTTAAACACGAGAGTGGTAAACGACACACACGTCCATGTAAGACTTACCCACGAGTCACACCACACAGACACGTCACACACGCGTCCATGTAAAACTTACCCACGAGAGTGGCACACCACAGACACAGCACACACGTCCATGTAAGACTTACCCACGAGAGTGGCACACCACAGACACAGCACACGCGTCTATGTAAGACTTACCCACGAGAGTGGAACGCCACAGACACAGCACAGACCCACGAGAGTGGTACACGACACACACGTCCATGTAATACTTACCCATGAGTCACACCACACAGACACGTCACACACACGTCCATGTAAGACTTACCCACAAGAGTGGCACACCAAAGACACAACACACACGTCCATGTAATACTTACCCATGAGTCACACCACAAAGACACATCACACATACGTCCATGTAAGACTTACCCACGAGAGTGGCACACCAAGACACAGCACATACGTCCATATTAGACTTACTCACGAGAGTGGCACACCACACTCACGTCCATGTAAGAATTACCCACGAGTCACACCACACAGACACAGCACACACGTCAATGTAAGACTTACCCATGAGAGTGGCACAAAACACACACGTCCATGAAAGACTTACCCACGAGAGTGGTACAACATACATACGTCCACGTAAGACTTACCCACGAGAGTGGCACACCACACACACGTCCATGTAAGACTTACCCAAGAGAGTGGCACACCACACACACGTACATGTTAGACTTACACTCGAGAGTGGCAAACCACAGACACACGTACATCCATGTACGACTTACCCGTGAGAGTGGCACACAACACACACGTCCATGTAATACTTACCCACGAGAGTGGCACCACATACACACACATCTATGTAAGACTTACCCACGAGAGTGGCACATCACACACACGTCCATATAAGACATACCCATTAGAGTGGCACACAACACACGCGTAAATGTAAGACTTACCCAAGAGATTGGCACACCACACACACGTCCATGTAAGACTTACACACGAGAATGGCACACCATAGACACAGCACGCACATCCATGTAAGGCTTACCAACGAGAGTGGCACACCAAAGACACAACACGCACTTCCATGTAAGACTTACCCACGAGAATGGTACCCCATAGACACAACACGCACGTCCATGTAAGACTTACCCACGAGAGTGGCACACCACAGACACAGCACACACCACAGACACAGCACAGACCACAGACACAGTACACACGTCCATGTATGACTTACGACCGAGAGTCGCACACCACAGACACAGCATATATGTCCATGTAAGTCTTACCCACGAGAATCGCACACCACAGACACAGCACACACGTCCATGTAAGACTTACCCAAGAGAGTCGCACACCACAGACACAGCACACACGTCCTTGTAAGACTTACCCACGAGAGTCGCACACCACAAAACACAGCACACACGTCCATGTAAGACTTACCCACAAGAGTGGCACACCAAAGACACGTCACACACGTCCATGTAAGACTTAACCACGAGGGTCGCACACGACAGACACAACACACACATCCATGTTAGACTTACCCACGAGATTGGCACACCACACACACGTCCATGTAAGACTTACCCACGAGAGTCGCACACAACACACACGTCCATGTAAGACTTACCCAAGAGAGTAGCACCCCACACACACGTCCATGTGAGACTTACCCAAGAGAGTGGCACACCACACACACGTCCATGTAAGACTTACACACGAGAGTGGCACACCACAGACACAGCACATACGTCCATGTAAGACTTACACACTAGAGTGGCACACCACATACACGTCCATGTAAGACTTACCCACGAGAGTGACACACCACAGACACATCAAACACGTCCAAGTATGACTTACCCACGAGAGTCGCACACCACAGACAAAGCACAGACCACAGACACAGCACACACACACACGTCCATGTAAGACATACCCACGAGAGTGGCACACCACTGACACAGCATAGACCACAGACACAGCACACACGTCCATGTAAGACATACCCACGAGAGTGGCACACCACTGACACAGCATAGACCACAGACACAGCACACACACACGTCCATGTAAGACTTACCCAGGAGAGTCACACCACAAAGACACAGTACACACGTCCATGTAAGACTTACCCACGAGAGTGGCACACAACACTCACGTCCATGTAAGACTTACCCAAGAGAGTGGCACACCACACACACGTCCATGTAAGACTTACACACGAGAGTGGCACACCACAGACACAGCACGCACGTCCATGTAAGATTTACTCACGAGAGTGGCACACCACACACACTCCATGTAAGAGATACCCACGAGTCATACCACACAGACACAGCACACATGTCCATGTAAGACTTATCCATGAGAGTGGCACACAACACACACGTCCATGTAAGACTTACCCACGAGAGTGGCACACCACACACATGTCCATGTAAGACTTACCCACGAGAATGGCACACCACACACACACGTCCATGTAAGACTTACCCAAGAGAGTGGCACACACACACACGTCCATGTAAGACTTACACACGAGAGTGATACACCACAGACACAGCACGCACGTCCATGTAAGACTTACCCACGAGAGTGGCACACCACAGACACAGCACAGACCACAGACACAGCACATACGTCCATGTAAGACTTACCCACGATAGTGGCACCCCATAGACACAACACAAACGTCCATGTAAGACTTACCCACGAGAGTGGCATACCACAACACACGTCCATGTAATACATACCCACGAGAGTGGCACACACACACACACGTCCATGTAGGACTTACACACGAGAGTGGCACACTACAGACACAGCACACACGTCCATGTAAGACTTACCCACGAGAGTGGCATACCACAGACACACCACATACATGTCCATGTAAGACTTACACACGAGAGTGGCACACCACAGACACGTCCATGTAAGACTTACCCAGGAGAGTGGCACACCACACACACGTCCATGTAAGACTTACCCACGAGAGTTGTTTTCAGCCATGTTGGTGAATGCCTTCGAGAACGATGACATTGAAATAGACATCAACTACCGTATGGATGGAAAGTTATTCTATCTCAGAAGGCTGAAAGCTAAAACCACAATTAACAGCGACACCTTCAGAGAGCTCCTGTTTGCTGATGATTGCGCTCTATACGCCAACTCAGAGGCGGACATGCAACATAATGTTTCAGCTTTCTCACATGCCTGTGCCAACTTTGGGCTCAATATCAACTTGGAGAAGACTGTAGTTATGTACCAGCCAGCTCCAGGGAATAATCACACTGTGCCGAATATCAAAGTGAATGGTGATAGATTAAGTGTTGTGGACAAATTCACCTATCTTGGCAGCACTGTGTCACAAGCTGCCACAATTGATGACGAAGTGAATGCAAGAATCTCCAAGGCCAGTGCGGCCTTTGGCAGACTGTACAAGAATGTATGGGACAGAACTGGAATAAGCCTGCAAACAAAGCTAAAAGTCTACAAAGCAGTTGTATTATCCACACTGCTATATGCTTGTGAAACCTGGACTGTTTATCAGCGACACGCTAGGAAATTAAACCACTTCCACACAGTCTGCTTTAGGAAGCTACTGAAGATTAAATGGCAAGACAAGATTCCAGACACTGAAGTCCTAGAAAGAGCATCCATGCCCAGTATTCACACTCTACTGATGAAGAATCAAATTCGCTGGGCTGGTCACTTGACTCGCATGCCAGATCACAGGCTTCCTAAACGAATTTTTTACGGCGAGTTGCGTTGTGGTAAACGCTCCCAAGGTGGCCAGAGGAAACGCTTTAAAGACACTCTGAAAATTTCACTGAATGCTTTTGGAATTCATCATGACACCCGGGAGGCTGCAGCCAGAGACCGAAATTCATGGCGTGCATCATTACGCAAGGGTGCAGTCATATATGAGGCAACCAGGACTGCAAGAGCTGTGAAGAAAAGGCAGGACAGAAAAACCATTGCAGGAAATCCTCCTCCAGAAACGTCAAGCATTCTTTGCCCACATTGTCAAAGAACATTTCGAGCCAAAATAGGCCTTATCGGCATACCACCACAGACACAGGACACACGTCCATGTAAGACTCACCTACGAGAGTGGCACACCACAGACACAACACGCACATCAATGTAAGACTTACCCACTAGAGTGGCACACCACAGACACGTCACACACGCGTCCATATAAGACTTAAACACGAGAGTGGTAAACGACACACACGTCCATGTAAGACTTACCCACGAGTCACACCACACAGACACGTCACACACGCGTCCATGTAAAACTTACCCACGAGAGTGGCACACCACAGACACAGCACACACGTCCATGTAAGACTTACCCACGAGAGTGGCACACCACAGACACAGCACACGCGTCTATGTAAGACTTACCCACGAGAGTGGCACGCCACAGACACAGCACAGACCCACGAGAGTGGTACACGACACACACGTCCATGTAATACTTACCCATGAGTCACACCACACAGACATGTCACACACACGTCCATGTAAGACTTACCCACAAGAGTGGCACACCAAAGACACAACACACACGTCCATGTAATACTTACCCATGAGTCACACCACAAAGACACATCACACATACGTCCATGTAAGACTTACCCACGAGAGTGGCACACCACAGACACAGCACATACGTCCATATTAGACTTACTCACGAGAGTGGCACACCACACTCACGTCCATGTAAGAATTACCCACGAGTCACACCACACAGACACAGCACACACGTCAATGTAAGACTTACCCATGAGAGTTGCACAAAACACACACGTCCATGAAAGACTTACCCACGAGAGTGGTACAACACACATACGTCCACGTAAGACTTACCCACGAGAGTGGCACACCACACACACGTCCATGTAAGACTTACCCAAGAGAGTGGCACACCACACACACGTACATGTTAGACTTACACTCGAGAGTGGCAAACCACAGACACACGTACATCCATGTACGACTTACCCGTGAGAGTGGCACACAACACACACGTCCATGTAATACTTACCCACGAGAGTGGCACCACATACACACACATCTATGTAAGACTTACCCACGAGAGTGGCACATCACACACACGTCCATATAAGACATACCCATTAGAGTGGCACACAACACACGCGTAAATGTAAGACTTACCCAAGAGATTGGCACACCACACACACGTCCATGTAAGACTTACACACGAGAATGGCACACCATAGACACAGCACGCACATCCATGTAAGGCTTACCAACGAGAGTGGCACACCAAAGACACAACACGCACTTCCATGTAAGACTTACCCACGAGAATGGTACCCCATAGACACAACACGCACGTCCATGTAAGACTTACCCACGAGAGTGGCACACCACAGACACAGCACACACCACAGACACAGCACAGACCACAGACACAGTACACACGTCCATGTATGACTTACGACCGAGAGTCGCACACCACAGACACAGCATATACGTCCATGTAAGTCTTACCCACGAGAATCGCACACCACAGACACAGCACACACGTCCATGTAAGACTTACCCAAGAGAGTCGCACACCACAGACACAGCACACACGTCCTTGTAAGACTTACCCACGAGAGTCGCACACCACAAAACACAGCACACACGTCCATGTAAGACTTACCCACAAGAGTGGCACACCAAAGACACGTCACACACGTCCATGTAAGACTTACCCACGAGGGTCGCACACGACAGACACAACACACACATCCATGTTAGACTTACCCACGAGATTGTCACACCACACACACGTCCATGTAAGACTTACCCACGAGAGTCGCACACAACACACACGTCCATGTAAGACTTACCCAAGAGAGTAGCACCCCACACACACGTCCATGTGAGACTTACCCAAGAGAGTGGCACACCACACACACGTCCATGTAAGACTTACACACGAGAGTGGCACACCACAGACACAGCACATACGTCCATGTAAGACTTACCCACGAGAGTGACACACCACAGACACATCAAACACGTCCAAGTATGACTTACCCACGAGAGTCGCACACCACAGACAAAGCACAGACCACAGACACAGCACACACACACGTCCATGTAAGACATACCCAAGAGAGTGGCACACCACTGACACAGCATAGACCACAGACACAGCACACACGTCCATGTAAGACATACCCACGAGAGTGGCACACCACTGACACAGCATAGACCACAGACACAGCACACACACACGTCCATGTAAGACATACCCACGAGAGTCGCACACCACAGGCACAGCACACACGTCCATGTAAGACTTACCCACGAGAGTCGAACACCACAGACACAGCACACACGTCCATGTAAGACTTACCCACGAGAGTGGCACACCACACACACGTCCATGTAAGACTTACCCACGAAAGTCACACCACACAGACACAGCACTACACGTCCATGTAAGACTTACCAACGAGAGTGGCACACCACACACACGTCCATGTAAGACTTACCCACGAGAGTCACACCACACAGACACAGCACACACGTCCATGTAAGACTTACCCACGAGAGTAGCACACAAACACACGTCCATGTAAGACTTACCCAAGGGAGTGGCACACAACACACACGTCCATGTAAGACTTACCCAAGAGAGTAGCACCCCACACACACGTCCATGTGAGACTTACCCAAGAGAGTGGCACACCGCACACACGTCCATGTAAGACTTACACACGAGAGTGGCACACCACAGACACAGCACATACGTCCATGTAAGACTTACACACTAGAGTGGCACACCACATACACGTCCATGTAAGACTTACCCATGAGAGTGACACACCACAGACACATCAAACACGTCCAAGTATGACTTACCCACGAGAGTCGCACACCACAGACAAAGCACAGACCACAGACACAGCACACACACACGCCCATGTAAGACATACCCACGAGAGTGGCACACCACTGACACAGCATAGACCACAGACACAGCACATACGTCCATGTAAGACTTACCCACGAGAGTCGCACACCACAGACACAGCACATACGTCCATGTAAGACTTACCCACGAGAGTGGCACACCACAGACACAGCACAGACCACAGCACGCACGTCCATGTAAAACTTACCCACGAGAGTGGCACACCACAGACACAGCACACACGTCTATGTAAGACTTACCCACGAGAGTGGCACACCACACACACGTCCATGTAAGACTTTCCCCCGAGAGTGGCACACCACAGACACAGCACACACGTTCATGTAAGACTTACCACGAGAGTGGCACACCACACACACGTCCATGTAAGACTTACCACGAGAGTGGCACACCACAGACACAGCACACACGTCCATGTAAGACTTACCACGAGAGTGGCACACCACACACACGTCCATGTAAGACTTACCCACGAGAGTGGCACACCACACACACGTCCATGTAAGACTTACCCACGAGAGTGGCACACCACAGACACAGTACACACGTCCATGTAAGACTTACCCACGAGAGTGGCACACCACAGACACAGCACACGCGTACATGTAAGACTTACCCACGAGAGTGGCAGAGCACAGACACAGCAAACACGTCCATGTAAGACTTACCCACGAGAGTGGCACAGCACACACCACAAATACAGCACACACGTCCATGTAAGACTTACCCACGAGAGTGGCACACCACAGACACAGCACATACATCCACATGATTGGTCTCGCCGACCAAGTAGTTCTGGTTGAACACTGCGCCACACACGTGACCGCCTGACGTCAACACAACCGTGTCATTATGTCAGTCACTCTGCCACTTGTCTCATGTTTTTCACTTTGTTTATTCTGTTTGTTTTTTTTTTTATAACGGCAGTTGTTTGTGGTACATCTGCTTCAGTTTGCGGTTCATTTGTTTCAGTTTGTTGTAATTTTGCTGTTGTATAATTTCGTTTTGTTGATTTTTTGCTGTTTATACGATCAGTGTAACTTAATATGTATGCTTTATATATTGCTGTTATTGTTTTTGTATACTCTCTCTCTCTCTCTCTCTCTCTCTCTCTCTCTCTCTCTCTCTCTCTCTCTCTCTAGCTGGGTCGTTGGGGGTGTGTGGGTGGGTGATGGAGGATATGCGGGTGGGTGAGTGTTGATAGGTTATGGGATGGGTGGAGGATGTGTGTGTGTGTGGGTGGGGATATGCGTGAAGATGGGGGGATGTGTGGATGGGTGATGGGTGTGTGGGTGCATGTGTGCCTGGGTTTGTGTGTGGATGGGTGGGGGATGTGTGTGGCGGATGTGTGGCGGGTGGGTGGGTGGAGGATATGTGGGATGGTGAGTGTGTGTAGGTTGGGAAGTGGTGGAATGTGTGTGTGTGTGGGTGCGGGATGTTTGGGTGGAGGAGATTGTGTGCGTAGGGCATGTGTGTAAGTGGGGGATGAGTGGGTGGATCCGGGTTTTGAGTCTCGGTAGGTGCGGGATGTGTGAGTTGGCGGGAATATGTGTGTGTTGTGGGGGATGTGTGGTTGGGGGATGTGTGTTTTGCTGGGTGGTGGGGTGTGTGGTTGGATGGTGGATGATATGTGGGTGGGTGAGTGTTGGTAGGTTATGGGATGGGTGGAGGATGTGTGTGGGCGGGTGGGGAGATGTGTAAAGGTGGGCTGATGTGTGGGTGGGTGCATGCATGTGTGCCTGGGTTTGTGTGTGGGTGGGTGGGGGATTGTGTTGGGGGATGTGTGGTGGGTGGGAGATGTGTGTGTGTGTGCAGGTATTGTGATGGTGTAGGTAGGGGTGTGTGTGGGAGGTGTGGGTTGGGGATGGGTGGATGGATGGGGGCATGTATGTGCCTGTGGGTATGTGTGTGGTTGGGCGGTGGATGTGTGTGTGGGGGACACGTGGATGGATAGATGGGTGGGTGGGTGGGGGATTTGTCTCATAACATGGTAACATGCGTTGTCTATGCTTACAACATTCATTTGACAATGTTTTTTTCCCTATGTGAATGTAGAATGCACTGATGAACGAAAGATGAGTGATTGGAAGGGCCGAATGTAAGACGGGCCTGCTTGCCCAGTTTGTTACCCTTTAAAAATAAAGCCCGTTCATTCGTTTTCTCTCTCACTCTCTCTCTCTCTCTCTCTCTCTCTCTCTCTCTCTCTCTCTCTCTCTGTGTGTGTGTGTGTGTGTGTGTGTGTGTGTGTGTGTGTGTGTGTTTTTTTTTTTTTTTTTTTTTTTTTTTTTTTGTTTTTTGTTTATTGTATGCCTGTAGTTAAATATCGGGATGGCGAGGTAGGAATATCCCCTAACAAAGGTGCCTCCTTCCCTCCGTTAGTCTATGGATACCCTTGGACAAGGTGGAGTACCCGTTTAGCCTCCCGATCAGGATTACGTGAAGCCATGTGTGAAGGTGGTGGATGAAGTTGAAGAGCAGCCAACAGATAGTTGTAGGTTATGGTCTCCAATTTCATGACGGTAAGCAGAGGATCTCTGTTTTGGAGGGAGACAGTGGCTAGTGTCATCGACCAGTATGGTCACTGCTAAGAAGGAAAGCAATGGCAAGCTACCTTCTTTACCGATGTCAAGAAAATCATGTTTTGCAATTGCATCGAAAATCAGAGAAACGGCGTAAACGGGCACTCCATAGGAGCAGCCTCGCCCGGTAGGGGTAGTCATGTGAACCAGGTGACTCCAGACCGCCAGCAGACTACTGAGTGCAAAAGAGTATCAACATTTAAAATAGAAACTTGGAATGTAAGAACTATGAGTGGGCATGGAAAATTTGATAACATTAAGAATGGAATGAGAAGACTAAATATTAATATGTTAGGTATATGTGAGACCCGATGGAAAAGAATGGGCATGATAACATCTGAGGAATATAGTATAATCCTTTCTGGTGGAGAGGGAAAAAAACAGCGAGGAGTAGCAATTATAATGGATACAGCGAGATCAAAATCAATAAAAGGATATTGGACTGTGTCAGACAGAATATTACTAGTAAAGTTGAGTGAAAGACCTTTTGATATCAATATTATACAAGTTTATGCACCAACAGACAGCTGTGATGACAGCATCGATGAATTTTATAATGATTTAGAGAATGCTTTCAAGAAGTGCAAGCATTCATAATTGAGTATCATAATGGGTGATTTTAATGCTAAAGTTGGAAATCAACAGGACGGAGTTATCATGTTATAGTAGGCACATATGGACTAGGGGAACAGAATGAAAGAGGTTACGTACTTGTAAAGTGAGCAAAAGAGCACGAGATGATTACACCTGGTATCAACATCACCCAAGGAGATTGTGGACATGGAGGAGTCCTGATCATAAGATCAGAAATCAGACTGATTACATTCTCATCAATCGAAGATTTCGAACTGCATTAAAAGTCGCAAAATCTGTATCAAGCGCAGACTGCTACAGCGAATTTAGATTGAGTTGAGTTGAGTTAAGTACCGACAACACTGCAATCGGGACATTCCCATGCGTTCCCCCGTCCCCTCGTTCAACAGCCAGCGAAGAGTCCGCGAATCGTTCCCACCGCTATCTGATTAAAAGTTCTCCTGGTCTTCAATCTCAGTTTTGAGATTCTTCCAGAACCTCTCCCGATCCCCGCAATCTCATTATTTCACATATTGGTTCTCAATATGTTCCTCCGCCTTCTCCACCTGGTCCCACAAGCGCACGACAAACTCCCCCTTGTCCATAGGCAAACTACCACCAAGAAATGCATTCCCTGATAGCCTATCAGCCTGTTCATACCCCCGTACCCCCGCATGGCCAGGGCAAAATATCCATACAATTCTCACAATCTGTAACCTCTGAAGCGACGAGAGCCATTCCACACGAAAACATTCCTTTCTCACAGATAATCATAAGCAATATACATATAAAATTAAAGAAGGTCAAATATACACCAAGAAACACAAAATTTGATCTACAGTCACTGAAGAGAGAGGAGATCAAAGATAAATTCAACGTAGAGGTAAATAATAGATGTGATGCATTGTCCGATATGGACATTACATTATTTCAAGATGTCAGCGACCATCAATGGGAAATATTAAAGAAATCATTCAACCAAGCTGTAGAAACAACTATTCTAAAAATGAAGATGGTGGGACGTAGGAAACGGACTGACGGAAGACATCTTAAAACTCATAGAAATAAGAAGAAATAACAAAGATAACCATTATGAAGAGATTCACGGGAAATATAGGAAACTATGCAAAGAGGCAAAAAAAACATGGCTTGAGGAACATTGCAGGAAAATTGAAAACCATCACCCGGAATACCAAATTAATGCGCACACGAATTAATGACATCACTAATAAAATAACACACACATCAACGGGTTGCCTAAAAACTATTGATGGCACAATGATAATAGAAAAAAAAAACACAAATCAGATGTTACATGCGTGGTCAGATTATGTGAAAGTCCTTTATGATGATACAAGAGAAGAACAGTATGATCTTCGGAATAATGATGAAGAACCATCACTTTTGAAGACAAGACTTCAGAATGCTCTTAACCATATAAAAATTGGCAAGACCCCGGGTACAGATAATATCACAATAGAAATGATCAATGCCTTAGAAGAATATGGAATAGACCAGGTCACCAGACTGCTGGACACAATATACGATACTGGAGATATACCTCCTGAATTATGTAATTCTATATTTATTGCAATCCCGAAGAAATCGGGAGCCTTGGAATGTGATCAACATCGAACAATTAGTATAATGAGTCACATCACGAAGATTTTGCTAAGAATTATCATGCAAAGAGTTAAGAAGAAAATAAAACCCGAAACAGGAGAAGAACAATGTGGGTTCGTAGAAGGCAAGGGTGCAGTAAATGCTGTGTATAGTATATGCTGATAACAGTAATCGAACGTTCTATAGAAATAAACAAAGACTTACATCTTTGCTTTATTGACTACACAAAGGTTTTCGATAACGTAAAACATGTCAACATGATGGAGATGCTTGTAGATCTGTGATGGGAAAGACCTTAGACTTGTAAAAACCATATAATGGCAACAAGATGTCCTAAAGATTCAAAATGAAGTAGGTCAATATCCATGCTGGTTGTTTCACGGTTAGTTAGAAGTTAATGTCCTGGTTGTGTAACCGCCAATCCGGGGTTAGTGTCCTGGTTAAACACCGCACTGTCAAACAATAAATAACCGCACAGCTCGAGACAAACTCCAAGAGGCAACCATCGCGAGGGCACAGTCAAAGAACTCGGTCTGCAGTGGTTCCCAAGCTTTTCAAGCAGAGGGCCATATCTACAATTTTCGGTAGTTAAGCGGGCCACAACGTTATCAAATTATAAACGTCGTGCAATATCATTCTTACCTTTCTTAATTTTCGTCAACAAAATTCTAAAACTTTAAAGGCAGTCAGTGTTAGTACAGTACACTGCGGTCATTTTTTGGTTTAAAATCAAAAGTTCATTTAACAATAAATGTTTAATCAGTTTCGAAAATCGCTATTAATGTAATTAATTTACAATTGTAACTGTTCTTCATAACCAGTTACTTAAGTTCAGATGACCAGTTTATCAATGTCTGGGCACAAATCTGTCGTGCCCAAAGTCATAAGCGCAGCTAGGTTACTGTCGGTGAGTCTGGAACGTTGCTTGTCTTTTATAACGGTCATTGCGGAAAATGGAGTGAGACAAGGATGTGTGCTCTCTCCTCTGTTATTTAATATCTACTATGGACAGAATATCCAAAGAAGCAAGCCTTGACAGAACAGATTCAGAAAATTTAGAACTCTTCACTCCAGATGAAACAATCTGATCCACAGGAAATAAATGAACTTCTATTTGCAGACGATCAGTGCCTGTTTTACAACGATGAGGGCAGACTACAAAATCATATTAATAATCTGAGTTCAACATGCAGCAGACACAATATGAGTATAAATACAGCCAAAACCGAAGTAATGCAAGTTAGCACATCGCCTGGTCCCTCTAAGTATACAGATAAATAGCACAACGCTTAAACAATTTAAAGAATTCAAATATCTTGGAAGTATGATCACAGAAGATGACAGATTGGACAGATGTCAAAAAGCTAGTGCACTTACATATCAACTATCACCCATACTGAAATATAAAAATACACCCATGTCCGCAAAACGACAGATAATAAACAGCCTATTCACACCAATCCTATGCAACCAATCTCAAACTTCAACTTTATCCATATCACACTTTTGCATAATCAACACCTGCGAGATGAGATGCCTGAGGAGAGCTGCCAACCTAACAATCCGAGACGGAGTATGAAATTATGTTATCAGACAGACAGTGGGATCAACACCTTGTGCCACATTTATTGAAAGACAGAAGATCAAGTCGGATTGTATTTGCAGCAAAGAAGCTCAATGGCTCGGAAAGCTGAAGAAGAAGAAGAAGAAGAAGAAGAAGAAGAAGAAGAAGAAGAAGAAGAAGAAGAAGAAGAAGAAGAAGAAGAAGAAAAGAAGAAGAAGAAGAAGAAGAAGAAGAAGAAGAAGAAGAAGATCAAGTGGTTTGGCCATGTCGTTAGAATGCAACACCAACAACTACCATCACTGGCCTTACATCAAAGATCATCTGCGATGAGACCAAGAGGACGTCCAAGACGAAAATGGATTGACGACATCAAAGACATTGTACAATCACACGGAATGACACTATCCAGTGCCGCCCATCGGGCGCTGGAGCGCAAATTATTCCTCCCCGTGACGCTTGACGCAGAAGTGGAAGATGATGATGATGATGATGATGATGATGATGATGATGATGATGATGATGATTGCGGAATATGACTGCTCGCATCTGTACTCGAACCAAAACAACAAATGTATCTCTGGGCGAATGAACGCAAGTGTTGAAATTGATCGACAGGCAATAGTCGCCAGAATGAAATCATATGATCAGCTGAAGTTGAAGCAGGCAGCTCCAGAAATTTACATCTCAGTGCAGAATTGTATTTCAAATCAACTAAATATATTATATCAAACAACGAAGCCTCGCGTGCCACTTTCTGACAGCTGGCGGGCCAAAAGTGGCCCGTGGGCCGTGGTTTGGGAACCTCTGGTCTAGAGGGACACGTGCTTGACGCGCCAAGTAGGTCAGACGTGTGGCAGTACAGGATGAGTTGGAGTGGGCGGTACTGCAGGCGCGGTTGTGAGACATGTGCACCTGGCGACAGCTGTCACAACAGGTCTAGATCACCAGGTGTAGACAAGTACACCAGAGTACACACCTGGACGGACTGCAGGCAAATAATCACAGATACAGACATGCAGACTAGTACACATACAGACATGTACACTAGCACAAATACAGACATGTACACTAGCACAAATACAGACATGTACACTAGCACAAATACAGACATGTACACTAGCACAAATACAGACATGTACACTAGCACAATAACAGACATGTACACTAGCACAATAACAGACATGTACACTAGCACAAATACAGACATGTACACTAACACAAATACAGACATGTACACTAACACAATACAGACATGTACACTAACATAAATACAGACATGTACACTAGCACAAATACAGACATGTACACTAACATAAATAAAGACATGTACGCTAACACAAATACAGACATGTACACTAACATAAATACAGACATGTACACTAACATAAATACAGACATGTACACTACCACAAATACAGACATGTACACTACCACAAATACAGACATGTACACTAACACAAATACAGACATGTACACTAACACAAATACAGACATGTACACTAACACAAATACAGACATGTACACTAACATAAATACAGACATGTACACTAACACAAATACAGACATGTACACTAACACAAATACAGACATGTACACTAGCACAATAACAGACATGTACACTACCACAAATACAGACATGTACACTAGCACAAATACAGACATGTACACTAACACAAATACAGACATGTACACTAACACAAATACAGACATGTACACTAACATAAATACAGACATGTACACTAGCACAAATACAGACATGTACACTTGCACAAATACAGACATGTACACTAACACAAATACAGACATGTACACTAGCACAAATACAGACATGTACACTAGCACAAATACAGACATGTACACTAGCACAAATACAGACATGTACACTAGCACAAATACAGACATGTACAGTAGCACAAATACAGACATGTACACTAGCACAAATACAGACATGTACACTAGCACAAATACAGACATGTACACTAGCACAAATACAGACATGTACACTAACACAAATAAAGACATGTACACTAACATAAATACAGACATATACACTAACACAAATACAGACATGTACACTAACACAAGTACAGACATGTACACTAGCACAAATACAGACATGTACACTAACACAAATACAGACATGTACACTAACACAAATACAGACATGTACACTAGCACAAATACAGACATGTACACTAGCACAAATACAGACATGTACACTAGCACAAATACAGACATGTACACTAACACAAATACAGACATGTACACTAACATAAATACAGACATGTAAACTAACATAAATACAGACATGTACACTAACATAAATACAGACATGTACACTAACATAAATACAGACATGTACACTAGCACAAATACAGACATGTACACTAACATAAATACAGACATGTACACTAACACAAATACAGACATGTACACTAACATAAATACAGACATGTACACTAAGATAAATACAGACATGTACACTAACATAAATACAGACATGTACACTAACATAAATACAGACATGTACACTAGCACAAATACAGACATGTACACTAGCACAAATACGACATGTACACTAACATAAATACAGACATGTACACTAACATAAATACAGACATGTACACTAGCACAAATACAGACATGTACACTAACATAAATACAGACATGTACACTAACACAAATACAGACATGTACACTAACATAAATACAGACATGTACACTAACATAAATAAAGACATGTACACTAGCACAAATACAGACATGTAAACTAGCACATATACAGACATGTACACTAACATAAATACAGACATGTACACTAACATAAATACAGACATGTACACTAGCACAAATACAGACATGTACACTAGCACAAATACAGACATGTACACTAACATAAATACAGACATGTACACTAACATAAATACAGACATGTACACTAACACAAATACAGACATGTACACTAACACAAATACAGACATGTACACTAACATAAATACAGACATGTACACTAGCACAAATACAGACATGTACACTAACATAAATACAGACATGTACACTAACATAAATACAGACATGTACACTAACATAAATACAGACATGTACACTAACACAAATACAGACATGTACACTAACATAAATACAGACATGTACACTAACACAAATACAGACATGTACACTAACATAAACACAGACATATACACTAGTACAATTACAGACATATACACTAGCACAAATACAGACATGTACACTAACAGTACAATTACAGACATATACACTAGTACAAATTACAGACATAGTACACTAGCACAAATTACAGACATGTACACTAACACAAATACAGACATGTACACTACACAAATACAGGACATGTACACTACACAAATACAGACATGTACACTAACATAAATACAGACATGTACACTAACACAAATACAGACATGTACACTACACATAATACAGACATGTACACTAACACAAATTACAGACATGTACACTACATAAATACAGACATGTACACTAACACAAATACAGACATGTACACTAACACAAATACAGACATGTACACTAACATAAATACAGACATGTACACTAGCACAAATACAGACATGTACACTAATACAAATACAGACATGTACACTAACACAAATACAGACATGTACACTAACATAAACACAGACATGTACACTAACACAAATACAGACATGTACACTAACACTAAATACAGACATGTACACTAACACAAATACAGACATGTACACTAACATAAATACAGACATGTACACTAACATAAATACGACATGTACACTAACACAAATACAGACATGTACACTAACACAAATACAGACATGTACACTACACATAATTACAGACATGTACACTAACACAAATACAGACATGTACACTAGCATAAATACAGACATGTACACTAACACAAATACAGACATGTACACTAACATAAATACAGACATGTACACTAACACAAATACAGACATGTACACTAACACAAATACAGACATGTACACTACACAAATTACAGACATGTACACAAGTACAAATACAGACATGTACACTAACATAAATACAGACATGTACACTAGCACAAATACAGACATGTACACTACCACAAATACAGACATGTACACTAGCACAAATTACAGACATATACACTAGTACAAATTACAGACATGTACACTAACACAAATACAGACATATACACTAGCACAATTACAGACATGTACACTAACATAAATACAGACATGTACACTAGCACAATTACAGACATGTACACTAGCACAAATACAGACATGTACACTAACACAAATACAGACATGTACACTACACAAATACAGACATGTACACTACCACAAATACAGACATGTACACTAACACAAATACAGACATGTACACTACCACAAATACAGACATGTACACTAACATCAAATACAGACATGTACACTAACATAAATACAGACATGTACACTACACATAATACAGACATGTACACTAACATAAATACAGACATGTACACTACCACAAATACAGACATGTACACTAACCACAAATACAGACATGTACACTAACACAAATACAGACATGTACACTAACATAAATACAGACATGTACACTAACATAAATACAGACATGTACACTAGCACAAATACAGACATGTACACTAACACAAATACAGACATGTACACTACCACAAATACAGACATGTACACTACCACAAATACAGACATATACACTAACACAAATACAGACATGTACACTAACATAAATACAGACATGTACACTAGCACAAATACAGACATGTACACTACCACAAATACAGACATATACACTAACACAATTACAGACATGTACACTAACATAAATACAGACATGTACACTAACACAAATACAGACATGTACACTAACACAAATACAGACATGTACACTTGCACAAATACAGACATGTACACTAACATAAATACAGACATGTACACTAACATAAATACAGGCATGTACACTACCACAAATACAGACATGTACACTAGCACAAATACAGACATGTACACTAGCACAAATACAGACATGTACACTAACACAAATACAGACATGTACACTTGCACAATTATAGACATGTACACTTGCACAATTATAGACATGTACACTAGCACAAATACAGACATGTACACTTGCACAAATACAGACATGTACACTAGCATAAATACAGACATGTACACTAGCACAAATACAGACATGTACACTACCACAAATACAGACATATACACTAGCACAAATACAGACATGTACACTAGCACAAATACAGACATGTACACTAGCACAATTACAGACATATACACTAGCACAAATACAGACATATACACTAGCACAAATACAGACATATACACTAGCACAAATACAGACATGTACACTAGCACAAATACAGACATGTACACTAACATAAATACAGACATGTACACTAGCACAAATACAGACATGTACACTAACATAAATACAGACATGTACACTAACATAAATACAGACATGTACACTAAACATAATACAGACATGTACACTAACACAAATACAGACATGTACACTAAGCACAAATACAGACATGTACACTAACATAAATACAGACATGTACACTAGCACAAATACAGACATGTACACTAACATAAATACAGACATGTACACTAACATAAATACAGACATGTACACTAACATAAATACAGACATGTACACTAACACAAATACAGACATGTACACTAACATAAATACAGACATGTACACTAACACAAATACAGACATGTACACTAACATAAACACAGACATATACACTAGTACAATTACAGACATATACACTAGCACAATTACAGACATATACACTAGTACAATTACAGACATATACACTAGTACAATTACAGACATATACACTAGCACAATTACAGACATATACACTAGTACAAATACAGACATGCACACTAACACAAATATAGACATGTACACTAACATAAATACAGACATGTACACTAACATAAATACAGACATGTACACTAACACAAATACAGACATATACACTAACACAAATACAGACATGTACACTAGCACAAATACAGACATGTACACTAACATAAATACAGACATATACACTAACACAAATACAGACATGTACACTAGCACAAATACAGACATGTACACTAACATAAATACAGACATATACACTAACACAAATACAGACATGTACACTAGCATAAATACAGACATGTACACTAACACAAATACAGACATGTACACTAACATAAATACAGACATGTACACTAACACAAATACAGACATGTACACTAACACAAATACAGACATGTACACTAGCACAATTACATACATGTACACTAGTACAAATACAGACATGTACACTAACATAAATACAGACATGTACACTAGCACAAATACAGACATGTACACTACCACAAATACAGACATGTACACTAGCACAATTACAGACATATACACTAGTACAATTACAGACATGTACACTAACACAAATACAGACATATACACTAGCACAATTACAGACATGTACACTAACATAAATACAGACATATACACTAGCACAATTACAGACATGTACACTAGTACAAATACAGACATGTACACTAACACAATACAGACATGTACACTAACACAAATACAGACATGTACACTAACATAAACACAGACATGTACACTAACACAAATACAGACATGTACACTAACACAAATACAGACATGTACACTAACACAAATACAGACATGTACACTAACACAAATACAGACATGTACACTAACACAAATACAGACATGTACACTAACATAAACACAGACATATACACTAGTACAATTACAGACATATACACTAGTACAATTACAGACATATACACTAGTACAATTACAGACATATACACTAGTACAATTACAGACATATACACTAGCACAATTACAGACATATACACTAGTACAATTACAGACATATACACTAGCACAATTACAGACATATACACTAGTACAATTACAGACATGTACACTAGTACAATTACAGACATATACACTAGCACAATTACAGACATATACACTATTACAATTACAGACATATACACTAGCACAATTACAGACATATACACTAGCACAATTACAGACATATACACTAGCACAATTACAGACATATATTAGCACAAAAATGGATTGACGACATCAAAGACTTTGTACAATCACACGGAATGACACTATCCAATGCCGCCCATTGGGCGCTGGAGCGCAAATTATTCCTCCCCACGACGCTTGACGGCAGAAGTGGAAGATGATGATGATGATGATGATGATGATGATGATGATTACACTTGCACGAATATAGACATGTACTACACATATGTATCACATATCATGTACTCCTCCTTCTTTCGTTCCTTACTGTTGGAATTCTTCTTCTTTCATTTGTTACTGTTGGAATTCTTGTTCTTTCATTTGTTACTGTGGGGAATTCTTGTTCTTCTTTCATTTGTTACTGTGAGAATTCTTCTTCTGTCATTTGTTACTGTGGGAATTCTTCTTCTTTCATTTGTTACTGTGGGAATTCTTCTTCTTCATTCATTCATAAATATGGGAATATGTGTGTTGTATATTAATCTTGCAGGATTTAGTTTATCTCATTGCGTTAGTTTATCTCATTGCGTTAGTTTATCTCATTGCGTTAGTTTATGTTGTGTCAGTTCTGCAGTTTGCACCCAATGACACTCCAGGTAATAAATGGCGTGAATTCCCTGCCCTGTTGCTTGGAAAGAATGTAACAATGTAAAAAAATCACTTCACGTTTGTTTGCTTGCAGTAACATATGAGCAAGGCAGATCACTCTTGTTAGGTGTAGAGTTCCACACAAACTTATGCCAGGTGATAACAGGAAAGTAGTATGGAGTGAAAAATGGCGGCCTACTTTAATGAAGACAAGACGCTAAGTCTCAATCATTTGTCTCCTTGACAGTTTAACTGTGACACTTATTCTCTCAAGGGACCAGCTGAGATGTGGTTCTCTGTGTGTGTATTCTCTCATGTGATCAGCTGAGATGTGGTTGTATTATGTATTATCTCATGTGATCAGCTGAGATGTGGTTCTGTGTGTGTATTCTCTCTTGTCATCAGCTGAGATGTGGTTCTGTGTATGTTTTCCTTCATGTGATCAGCTGAGATGTGGTTCTGTGTGTATATTCTCTCATGTGATCAGCTGAGATGTGGTTGTATTATGTATTATCTCATGTGATCAGCTGAGATGTGGTTCTGTGTGTGTATTCTCTCTTGTGATCAGCTGAGATGTGGTTCTGTGTGTATATTCTCTCATGTGATCAGCTGAGATGTGGTTCTGTGTGTGTGATTCTCTCATGTGATCAGCTGAGATGTGGTTCTGTGTATGTATTCTCTCATGTGATCAGCTGAGATGTGGTTCTATGTGTGTATGTATTCTCTCATGTGATCAGGCTGAGATGTGGTTCTGTGTATGTATTCTCTCATGTGATCAGCTGAGATGTGGTTCTGTGTATGTTTTTCCTTCATGTGATCAGCTGAGATGTGGTTCTGTGTGTATATTCTCTCATGTGATTCAGCTGAGATGTGGTTCTGTGTGTGTATTCTCTCATGTGATCAGCTGAGAGTGGTTGTTCTGTGTGTATATTCTCTCATGTGATCAGCTGAGATGTGGTTCTGTGTGTGTATTCTCTCATGTGATCAGCTGAGATGTGGTTCTATGTATGTATGTATTCTCTCATGTGATCAGCTGAGATGTGGTTCTGTGTGTATATTCTCTCATGTGATCAGCTGAGATGTGGTTCTATGTGTGTATTCTCTCATGTGATCAGCTGAGATGTGGTTCTGTGTGTGTATTCTCTCATGTGATCAGCTGAGATGTGGTTCTGTGTATGTATTCTCTCATGTGATCAGCTGAGATGTGGTTCTGTGTATGTTTTCTCTCATGTGATGCAGCTGAGATGTGGTTCTCTGTGTGTATTCTCTCATGTGATCAGCTGAGATGTGGTTCTATGTGTGTGTGTATTCTCTCATGTGATCAGCTGAGATGTGGTTCTGTGTGTGTATTCTCTCTTGTGATCAGCTGAGATGTGGTTCTGTGTGTGTATTCTCTCATGTGATCAGCTGAAGATGTGGTTCTGTGTCTGTATTCTCTCATGTGTATCAGCTGAGATGTGGTTCTATGTGTGTATTATTCTCTCATGTGATCAGCTGAGATGTGGTTCTGTGTATGTATTCTCTCATGTGATCAGCTAAGATGTGTTCTGTGTATGTTTTCCTTCATGTGATCAGCTGAGATGTGGTTCTGTGTGTATATTCTCTCATGTGATCAGCTGAGATGTGGTTCTGTGTGTGTATTCTCTCATGTGATCAGCTGAGATGTGGTTCTGTGTGTATATTCTCTCATGTGATCAGCTGAGATGTGGTTCTGGTGTGTGTATTCTCTATGATCATGCTGAGATGTGGTTCTATGTATGTATGTATTCTTCATGTGATCAGCTGAGATGTGGTCTCTGTGTGTATATTCTCTCATGTGATCAGCTGAGATGTGGTTCTGTGTGTGTATTTCTATCATGTGATCAGCTGAGAGTGGTCTATGTATGTATGCATCTCTCATGTGATCAGAGGAGAGTGGTTCTGTGTGTATATTCTCTCATGTGATCAGCTGAGATGTGGTTCTTTGTGTATGTATTCTCTCATGTGATCAGCTGAGATGTGGTTCTGTATGTATTCTCTCATGTGATCAGCTGAGATGTTGTTCTGTGTATGTTTTCCTCATGTGATCAGCTGAGATGTGGTTCTGTGTGTATATTCTCTCATGTGATCAGCTGAGATGTGGTTCTGTGTGTGTATTCTCTCATGTGATCAGCTGAGATGTGGTTCTGTGTGTATATTCTCATCATGTGAGCAGCTGAGATGTGGTTCTGAATGGTGATGTATTCTCTCATGTGAGATCAGCTGAGATGTGGTTGCTGTGTGTAGTATTCTCTCATGTGATTCAGCTGAGATGTGGTTCTGTGTGTATTCTCTCATGTGATCAGCTGAGATGTGGTTCTGTGTATGTATGTATTCTCTCATGTGATCTAGCTGAGATGTGGTTGCTTGTGTGTATGTATCCTTCATGTGATCAGCTGAGATGTGGTTCTGTGTATGTATTATCTCTCATGTGATCAGCTGAGATGTGGTTCTGTGTAGTGTATTCTCTTCATGTGAATCAGCTGAGATGTGGTTCTGTGTGTATATTCTCTCATGTGATCAGCTGAGATGTGGTTCTGTGTGTGTATTCTCTCATGTGATCAGCTGAGATGTGGTTCTATGTATGTATGTATTCTCTCATGTGATCAGCTGAGATGTGGTTCTGTGTGTATATTCTCTCATGTGATCAGCTGAGATGTGGTTATGTGTGTATGTATTCTCTCATGTGATCAGCTGAGATGTGGTTCTGTGTATGTATTCTCTCATATGATCAGCTGAGATGTGGTTCTGTGTATGTTTTCCCTCATGTGATCAGCTGAGATGTGGTTCTGTGTGTATATTCTCTCATGTGATCAGCTGAGATGTGGTTCTGTGTGTGTATTCTCTCATGTGATCAGCTGAGATGTGGTTCTGTGTGTGTATTCTCTCATGTGATCAGCTGAGATGTGGTTCTGTGTATGTATTCTCTCATGTGATCAGCTGAGATGTGGTTCTGTGTATGTTTTCTCTCATGTGATCAGCTGAGATGTGGTTCTCTGTGTGTATTCTCTCATGTGATCAGCTGAGATGTGGTTCTATGTGTGTGTGTATTCTCTCATGTGATCAGCTGAGATGTGGTTCTGTGTATGTATTCTCTCATGTGATCAGCTGAGATGTGGTTCTAGTGGGTGTGATATTCCTCTCATGTGATCAGCTGAGATGTGGTTCTGTGTATGTATTCATCTCATGCGATCATCTGAGATGTGTACTATGTGTGTGTGTATTCTCTCATGTGATCAGCTGAGATGTGGTTCTGTGATGTATAGTCTCATAGTGATCAGCTGAGATGTGGGTTACTATGTGTGTGTGTATTCTCTCATAGTGATCAGCTGAGATGTAGGTTCTGTGTAGTGGTATTCTCTCATGTGATCAGCTTGAGATGTGGTTCTGTGTATGTTTTCTCTCATGTGATCAGCTGAGATGTGGTTCTCTGTATGTATGTATTCTCTCATGTGATCAGCTGAGATGTGGTTCTGTGTGTGTATTCTCTCATGTGATCAGCTGAGATGATGGTTCATGTGTGGTGTATTCTCTCATGTGATCAGCTGAGATGTGGTTCTGTGTGTGTATGTATTCATCTCATGTGATACAGCTGAGATGTGGTTATCTGTATGTATGTATTCTCTCATGTGATCAGCTGAGTATGTGGTTCTGTGTGTATATTCTCTCATGTGAATCAGCCTGAGAATGTGGTTCTATTGTGTGTGTATTCTCTTCATGTGATCAGCTGGAGGATGTGGTTCTGTGTGTGTATGTATTCTCTCATGTGATCAGCTGAGATGTGGTTCTATGTGTGTGTGTATTCTCTCATGTGATCAAGCTGAGATGTGGTTCTGTGTAGTGTGTGTATTCTTCACCTGTGATCAGCTGAGATGTGGTTCTCTGTATGTATGTATCTCTCATGTGATCAGCTGAGATGTGGTTCTGTGTGTGTATTCTCTCATGTGATCAGCTGAGATGTGATTCTATGTGTGGTGTATTCTCTCATGTGATTACAGCTGAGATGTGGTTCGGTGTATGTATTCTCCTACATGTGATCAGCTGAGATGTGGTTCTATGTGTGTATGTATTCTCTCATGTGATCAGCTGAGATGTGGTTCTATGTGTGTATGTATTCTCTCATGTGATCAGCTGAGATGTGGTTCTCTGTATTATTCTCTCATGTGATCAAGCTGAGATGTGGTTCTGTGTATGTATTCTCTCATGTGATCAGCTGAGATGTGGTTCTGTGTATGTTGGTCCTTCATGTGATACAGCTGAGATGTGGTTCTGTGTGTGTATTCTCGTCATGTGATCAGCTGAGATGTGGTTCTGTAGTGTATATTCTCTCATGTGATCAGCTGAGATGTGGTTCTGTGTATGTATTCTCTCATGTGATCAGCTGAGATGTGGTTCTATGTATGTATGTATTCTCTCATGTGATCAGCTGAGATGTGGTTCTGTGTGTATATTCTCTCATGTGATCAGCTGAGATGTGGTTCTATGTGTGTATGTATTCTCTCATGTGATCAGCTGAGATGTGGTTCTGTGTATGTATTCTCTCATGTGATCAGCTGAGATGTGGTTCTGTGTGTATATTCTCTCATGTGATCAGCTGAGATGTGGTTCTGTGTGTATATGTCTCTCATGTGATCAGCTGAGATGTGGTCTGTGTGTATATTCTCTCATGTTGATCAGCTGAGATGTGGTTCTGTGTGTATATTCTCTCATGTGATCAGCTGAGATGTGGTTCTGTGTATGTATTCTCTCATGTGATCAGCATGAGATGTGGTTCTGTGTATGTTTTCCCTGCATGTGATCAGCTGAGATGTGGGTCTGTGTGTATATTCTCTCATGTGATCAGCTGAGATGTGGTTTCTGTGTGTGTATTCTCTCATGTGATCAGCTGAGATGTGGTCTGTGTGTGTATTCTCTCATGTGATCAGCTGAGATGTGGTTCCTGTGTGTGTATTCTACTCTCATGTGATCAGCTGAGATGTGGTTCTATGTATGTATTCTCTCCATTGATCAGCTGAGATGTGGTTCTGTGTGTGTATGTATTCTCTCATGTGATTTAAGCTGAGATGTGGGCTTCTGTGTTGTGGTATTCTCTCATGTGATCAGCTGAGATGTGGTTCTGTGTGTATTATTCTCTCAATGTGATCAGCTGAGATGTGGTTCTGTGTGTGTATTCTCTCATGTGATCAGCTGAGATGTGGTTCTGTGTGTGTATTCTCTCATGTGATCAGCTGAGATGTGGTTCTATGTATGTATTCTCTCATGTGATCAGCTGAGATGTGGTTCTGTGTGTATATTCTCTCATGTGATCAGCTGAGATGTGGTTCTATGTGTGTATGTATTCTCTCATGTGATCAGCTGAGATGTGGTTCTGTGTGTATATTCTCTCATGTGATCAGCTGAGATGTGGTTCTGTGTGTGTATGTATTCTCTCATGTGATTAGCTGAGATGTGGTTCTGTGTGTGTATTCTCTCATGTGATCAGCTGAGATGTGGTTCTGTGTGTATATTCTCTCATGTGATCAGCTGAGATATGGTTCTATGTATGTATGTATTCTCTCATGTGATCAGCTGAGATGTGGTTCTGTGTGTATATTCTCTCATGTGATCAGCTGAGATGTGGTTCTGTGTGTATATCCTCTCATGTGATTAGCTGAGATATGGTTCTATGTATGTATGTATTCTCTCATGTGATTAGCTGAGATATGGTTCTATGTATGTATGTATTCTCTCATGTGATCAGCTGAGATATGGTTCTATGTATGTATTCTCTCATGTGATCAGCTGAGATGTGGTTCTATGTGTGTATGTATTCTCTCATGTGATCAGCTGAGATATGGTTCTATGTGTGTATTCTCTCATGTGATCAGCTGAGATATGGTTCTATGTATGTATTCTCTCATGTGATCAGCTGAGATATGGTTCTATGTATGTATGTATTCTCTCATGTGATCAGCTGAGATATGGTTCTATGTATGTATGTATTCTCTCATGTGATCAGCTGAGATGTGGTTCTATGTATGTATTCTCTCATGTGATCAGCTGAGATATGGTTCTATGTGTGTATTCTCTCATGTGATCAGCTGAGATATGGTTCTATGTATGTATTCTCTCATGTGATCAGCTGAGATATGGTTCTATGTGTGTATTCTCTCATGTGATCAGCTGAGATATGGTTCTATGTGTGTATTCTCTCATGTGATCAGCTGAGATATGGTTCTATGTATGTATTCTCTCATGTGATCAGCTGAGATGTGGTTCTATGTATGTATGTATTCTCTCATGTGATCAGCTGAGATATGGTTCTATGTATGTATTCTCTCATGTGATCAGCTGAGATATGGTTCTATGTGTGTATGTATTCTCTCATGTGATCAGCTGAGATATGGTTCTATGTATGTATGTATTCTCTCATGTGATCAGCTGAGATATGGTTCTATGTATGTATGTATTCTCTCATGTGATCAGCTGAGATGTGGTTCTGTGTATGTATGTATTCTCTCATGTGATCAGCTGAGATGTGGTTCTGTGTGTGTATGTATTCTCTCATGTGATCAGCTGAGATGTGGTTCTGTGTGTGTATGTATTCTCTCATGTGATCAGCTGAGATGTGGTTCTGTGTGTGTATGTATTCTCTCATGTGATCAGCTGAGATATGGTTCTGTGTATGTATGTATTCTCTCATGTGATCAGCTGAGATGGTTCTATGTGTGTATGTATTCTCTCATGTGATCAGCTGAGATGTGGTTCTATGTATGTATTCTCTCATGTGATCAGCTGAGATATGGTTCTATGTATGTATGTATTCTCTCATGTGATCAGCTGAGATGTGGTTCTATGTATGTATGTATTCTCTCATGTGATCAGCTGAGATGTGGTTCTGTGTGTGTATTCTCTCATGTGATCAGCTGAGATGTGGTTCTGTGTGTGTATTCTCTCATGTGATCAGCTGAGATGTGGTTCTATGTATGTATGTATTCTCTCATGTGATCAGCTGAGATGTGGTTCTGTGTATGTATGTATTCTCTCATGTGATCAGCTGAGATATGGTTCTATGTATGTATGTATTCTCTCATGTGATCAGCTGAGATATGGTTCTATGTGTATGTATTCTCTCATGTGATCAGCTGAGATGTGGTTCTATGTATGTATGTATTCTCTCATGTGATCAGCTGAGATATGGTTCTATGTATGTATGTATTCTCTCATGTGATCAGCTGAGATATGGTTCTATGTATGTATGTATTCTCTCATGTGATCAGCTGAGATGTGGTTCTATGTATGTATGTATTCTCTCATGTGATCAGCTGAGATGTGGTTCTGTGTGTGTATGTATTCTCTCATGTGATCAGCTGAGATGTGGTTCTGTGTATATATTCTCTCATGTAATCAGCTGAGATATGGTTCTATGTATGTATGTATTCTCTCATGTGATCAGCTGAGATGTGGTTCTATGTATGTATGTATTCTCTCATGTGATCAGCTGAGATGTGGTTCTATGTATGTATGTATTCTCTCATGTGATCAGCTGAGATATGGTTCTGTATGTATGTATTCTCTCATGTGATCAGCTGAGATGTGTTCTATGTATGTATTCTCTCATGTGATCAGCTGAGATGTGGTTCTGTGTGTATATTCTCTCATGTGATCAGCTGAGATGTGGTTCTATGTATGTATTCTCTCATGTGATCAGCTGAGATGTGGTTCTATGTATGTATGTATTCTCTCATGTGATCAGCTGAGATGTGGTTCTATGTATGTATGTATTCTCTCATGTGATCAGCTGAGATGTGGTTCTATGTATGTATGTATTCTCTCATGTGATCAGCTGAGATGTGGTTCTGTGTGTATATTCTCTCATGTGATCAGCTGAGATGTGGTTCTATGTATGTATGTATTCTCTCATGTGATCAGCTGAGATGTGGTTCTGTGTATGTATTCTCTCATGTGATCAGCTGAGATGTGGTTCTATGTATGTATTCTCTCATGTGATCAGCTGAGATGTGGTTCTATGTATGTATTCTCTCATGTGATCAGCTGAGATGTGGTTCTATGTATGTATTCTCTCATGTGATCAGCTGAGATATGGTTCTATGTATGTATGTATTCTCTCATGTGATCAGCTGAGATATGGTTCTATGTATGTATGTATTCTCTCATGTGATCAGCTGAGATATGGTTCTATGTATGTATGTATTCTCTCATGTGATCAGCTGAGATATGGTTCTATGTATGTATGTATTCTCTCATGTGATCAGCTGAGATGTGGTTCTATGTATGTATGTATTCTCTCATGTGATCAGCTGAGATATGGTTCTATGTATGTATTCTCTCATGTAATCAGCTGAGATGTGGTTCTATGTATGTATTCTCTCATGTAATCAGCTGAGATATGGTTCTATGTATGTATTCTCTCATGTAATCAGCTGAGATATGGTTCTATGTATGTATTCTCTCATGTAATCAGCTGAGATGTGGTTCTGTGTATGTATTCTCTCATGTGATCAGCTGAGATATGGTTCTATGTATGTATGTATTCTCTCATGTAATCAGCTGAGATATGGTTCTATGTATGTATGTATTCTCTCATGTGATCAGCTGAGATGTGGTTCCATGTATGTATTCTCTCATGTGATCAGCTGAGATGTGGTTCTGTGTGTATATTCTCTCATGTGATCAGCTGAGATGTGGTTCTATGTATGTATTCTCTCATGTGATCAGCTGAGATGTGGTTCTATGTATGTATGTATGTATTCTCTCATGTGATCAGCTGAGATGTGGTTCTGTGTGTGTATGTATTCTCTCATGTGATCAGCTGAGATGTGGTTCTGTGTGTATATTCTCTCATGTGATCAGCTGAGATGTGGTTCTGTGTGTATATTCTCTCATGTGATCAGCTGAGATGTGGTTCTATGTGTATGTATTCTCTCATGTGATCAGCTGAGATGTGGTTCTGTGTATGTATGTATTCTCTCATGTGATCAGCTGAGATGTGGTTCTGTGTGTATATTCTCTCATGTGATCAGCTGAGATGTGGTTCTGTGTGTGTATTCTCTCATGTGATCAGCTGAGATGTGGTTCTGTGTGTGTATTCTCTCATGTGATCAGCTGAGATGTGGTTCTGTGTGTATATTCTCTCATGTGATCAGCTGAGATGTGGTTCTATGTATGTATGTATTCTCTCATGTGATCAGCTGAGATGTGGTTCTGTGTGTGTGTATTCTCTCATGTGATCAGCTGAGATGTGGTTCTGTGTGTGTATGTATTCTCTCATGTGATCAGCTGAGATGTGGTTCTATGTATGTATGTATTCTCTCATGTGATCAGCTGAGATGTGGTTCTGTGTGTGTGTATTCTCTCATGTGATCAGCTGAGATGTGGTTCTGTGTGTGTATTCTCTCATGTGATCAGCTGAGATGTGGTTCTGTGTGTGTATTCTCTCATGTGATCAGCTGAGATGTGGTTCTGTGTGTGTATTCTCTCATGTGATCAGCTGAGATGTGGTTCTGTGTGTGTATTCTCTCATGTGATCAGCTGAGATGTGGTTCTGTGTGTGTATTCTCTCATGTGATCAGCTGAGATGTGGTTCTATGTATGTATGTATTCTCTCATGTGATCAGCTGAGATGTGGTTCTGTGTGTATATTCTCTCATGTGATCAGCTGAGATGTTGTTCTGTGTGTATATTCTCTCATGTGATCAGCTGAGATGTGGTTCTGTGTGTGTATTCTCTCATGTGATCAGCTGAGATGTGGTTCTGTGTGTATATTCTCTCATGTGATCAGCTGAGATGTGGTTCTGTGTGTGTATGTATTCTCTCATGTGATCAGCTGAGATGTGGTTCTGGTGTGTGTATTCTCTCATGTGATCAGCTGAGATGTGGTTCTGTGTGTATATTCTCTCATGTGATCAGCTGAGATGTGGTTCTGTGTGTATATTCTCTCATGTGATCAGCTGAAGATGTGGTTCTGTGTGTATATTCTCTCATGTGATCAGCTGAGATGTGGTTCTGTGTGTATATTCTCTCATGTGATCAGCTGAGATGTGGTTCTGTGTATGTATGTATTCTCTCATGTGATCAGCTGAGATGTGGTTCTGTGTGTGTATTCTCTCATGTGATCAGCCTGAGTATGTGGTTCTGTGTATGTATGTATCTCTCATGTGATCAGCCTGAGATGTGTTCTGTGTGTATATTCTCTCATGTGATCAGCTGAGATGTGGTCTGTGTATGTATATTCTCTATGTGATCAGCTGAGATGTGGTTCTGTGTGTGTATTCTCTCATGTGATCAGCTGAGATGTGGTTCTGTGTATGTATGTATTCTCTCATGTGATCAGCTGAGATGTGGTTCTGTGTATGTATGTATTCTCTCATGTGATCAGTGAGACTGTGGTTCTGTGTGTATATTCTCTCTCATGTGATCAGCTGCATGATGTGTTATGTGCTATGTATGTATTCTCTCACTGTGATCAGCTGAGATTGTGGTTCTGTGTGTATATTCTCTCATGTGATCAGCTGAGATGTTGTTCTGTGTGTTTATTCTCCTCATGTGATCAGCTGAGATGTGGTTCTGTGTGTGTATTCTCTCATGTGATCAGCTGAGAGTGGTTCTGTTGTGTATATTCTCTCATGTGATCAGCTGAGATGTGGTTCTATGTATGTATGTATTCTCTAATGTGATCAGCTGACGATGTGGTTCTGTGTGTAGTGTATTCTCTCATGTGATCAGCTGAGATGTGGTTCTGTGGGTGTATGTATTCTCTCATGTGATCAGCTGAGATGTGGTTCTATTGTATGTATGTATTCTCTCATGTGATCAGCTGAGATGTGGTTCTGTGTGTGTGTATTCTCTCATGTTGATCAGCTGAGATGTGGTTCTGTGTGTGTATTCTCTCATGTGATCAGCTGAGATGTGGTTCTGTGTGTGTATTCTCTCATGTGATCAGCTGAGATGTGGTTCTGTGTGTGTATTCTCTCATGTGATCAGCTGAGATGTGGTTCTGTGTGTGTATTCTCTCATGTGATCAGCTGAGATGTGGTTCTAGTGTGTGTATTCTCTCATGTGATCAGCTGAGATGTGGTTCTATGTATGTATGTATTCTCTCATGTGATCAGCTGAGATGTGGTTCTGTGTGTATATTCTCTCATGTGATCAGCTGAGATGTTGTTCTGTGTGTATTTCTCTCATGTGATCAGCGAGATGTGGTTCTGTGTGTGTATCTCTCATGTGATCAGCTGAGATGTGGTTCTGTGTGTATATTCTCTCATGTGATCAGCTGAGATGTGGTTCTGTGTGTGTATGTATTCTCTCATGTGATCAGCTGAGATGTGGTTCTGTGTGTGTATGTATTCTCTCATGTGATCAGCTGAGATGTGGTTCTGTGTGTATATTCTCTCATGTGATCAGCTGAGATGTGGTTCTGTGTGTATATTCTCTCATGTGATCAGCTGAGATGTGGTTCTGTGTGTATATTCTCTCATGTGATCAGCTGAGATGTGGTTCTGTGTGTATATTCTCTCATGTGATCAGCTGAGATGTGGTTCTGTGTATGTATGTATTCTCTCATGTGATCAGCTGAGATGTGGTTCTGTGTGTGTATTCTCTCATGTGATCAGCTGAGATGTGGTTCTGTGTATGTATGTATTCTCTCATGTGATCAGCTGAGATGTGGTTCTGTGTGTATATTCTCTCATGTGATCAGCTGAGATGTGGTTCTGTGTGTATATTCTCTCATGTGATCAGCTGAGATGTGGTTCTGTGTGTGTATTCTCTCATGTGATCAGCTGAGATGTGGTTCTGTGTGTATATTCCTCTCATGTGATCAGCTGAGATGGGTTCTGTGTGTATGTATTCTCTCATGTGATCAGCTGAGATGTGGTTCTGTGTGTATCTTCTCTCATGTGATCAGCTGAGATGTGGTTCTGCTGTATGTATGTATTCTCCTCATGTGATCAGCTGAGATGTGGTTCTGTGTGTATATTCTCTCATGTGATCAGCTGAGATGTGGTTCTGTGTGTATATTCTCTCATGTGACTCAGATGAGATGTGGTTCTGTGTATGTATACTTCTCTCATGTGATCAGCTGAGATGTGGTTCTGTGTGTAGTATTCTCTCATGTGATCAGCTGAGATGTGGTTCTGTGTGTATATTCCTCTCATGTGATCAGCTGAGATGTGGTTCTGTGATGTATGTATTCTCTCATGTGATCAGCTGAGATGTGGTTCTGTGTGTATATTCTCTCATGTGATCAGCTGAGATGTGGTTCTGTGTATGTATGTATTCTCTCATGTGATCAGCTGAGATGTGGTTCTGTGTGTATGATTCTCTCATGTGATCAGCTGAGATGTGGTTCTGTGTGTATATTCTCTCATGTGATCAGCTGAGATGTGTTCTGTGTGTGTATGTATTCTCTCATGTGATCAGCTGAGATGTGGTTCTGTGTATGTATTCTCTCATGTGATCAGCTGAGATGTGGTTCTGTGTATGTATTCTCTCATGTGATCAGCTGAGATGTGGTTCTGTGTGTGTATGTATTCTCTCATGTGATCAGCTGAGATGTGGTTCTGTGTTGTATGTATTCTCTCATGTGATCAGCTGAGATGTGGTTCTTATGTATGTATGTATTCTCTCATGTGATCAGCTGAGATGTGGTTCTGTGTGTATATTCTCTCATGTGATCAGCTGAGATGTGGTTCTGTGTATGTATGTATTCTCTCATGTGATCAGCTGAGATGTGGTTCTGTGTGTATATTCTCTCATGTGATCAGCTGAGATGTGGTTCTGTGTGTGTATGTATTCTCTCATGTGATCAGCTGAGATGTGGTTCTGTGTGTATATTCTCTCATGTGATCAGCTGAGATGTGGTTCTGTGTGTATATTCTCTCATGTGATCAGCTGAGATGTGGTTCTGTGTGTATATTCTCTCATGTGATCAGCTGAGATGTGGTTCTGTGTGTATATTCTCTCATGTGATCAGCTGAGATGTGGTTCTGTGTGTGTATTCTCTCATGTGATCAGCTGAGATGTGGTTTGTGTATGTATGTATTCTCTCATGTGATCAGCTGAGATGTGGGTTCTTTGTGTATATTCTCTCATGTGATCAGCTGAGATGTGGTTCTGTGTGTGTATTCTCTCGTGTGATCAGCTGAGATGTGGTTCTGTTTATGTATGTATTCTCTCATGTGATCAGCTGAGATGTGGTTCTGTGTGTATATTCTCTCATGTGATCAGCTGAGATGTGGTTCTGTGTATGTATGTATTCTCTCATGTGATCAGCTGAGATGTGGTTCTGTGTTGTATGTATTCTCTCATGTGATCAGCTGAGATGTGGTTCTGTGTATGTATGTATTCTCTCATGTGATCAGCTGAGATGTGGTTCTGTGTGTCTACATCTCCATTGTTTCACGCTGATGTGCTTTCACTTCGGCTGGCATGTTGTTGTGCTTGCACTTGCGGGTTGTGTTGATGCTGCCACTTGGCTGGCTGTTGTGTGCTGCACTTGTCTGGATGGTTATTGTGTCGCACTTGGCGGATGGTTTGTTGGTATGACAGGTCGTCACACAGCAAACAGTACACCACCTGTCTACAGATCATCTGCAGCTGTTCTTTGAGCATCAAATACTGCCAGACAACAACAAAGAGTAACATACAGTTAAAAAACTACTAGCCAGTCAGTACTTCTTCTTCTTTCTTCTTCTTCGTTCATCCGGAGTTTTTTTTGGGGACGTGATTGCGTTGTGCCTGTTTACAGCAGAGCTGCGTTCTTGCGCCGTTAGGCCGACACATCCGACTTCTGCGGGCATTTGTTGACCGGGTTAACCTTCCCGGGGGTTTCTTAGGACGTTAGACTCTCACTGTTGTGGTGTTATCTCCCATCCCATCTTGGCCCATATAGAACAGCCAAAGGCATCCTGGTCAGCCCTCAAGGGAAGGCAGGGGCAGACCATGGGCATTCCCCGCCATCCAAGGAGGCTTCCATAATTGCAGAGCCATCACACAGCGCTCTGGTACTGGGCTCACCCAAGGAATCGTCACGTCCTGCACATGGCTGCTTAGCCTCACTTCCGTATATTGGGCCTTCCGTTCACCATAGGCTGTTCTTCCAGAAGCCAGAAGAATGCAGTTTGCAGATGACATCCACACAGTGAGCTTTCGATTCGGACTTTCCATGTAATGGATTTGCTATCCGAGCAATATTCCATTTTGTGCCACTAGGACACTTTTTCCACCTTTTATGAAGCCCACACAGTGAGCTTTCGATTCGGACTTTCCACGTAATGGATTTGCTATCCGAGCAATATTCCATTTTGTGCCACTAGGACACTTTTTCCACCTTTTATGAAGCCCACACAGTGAGCTTTCGATTCGGACTTTCCACGTAATGGATTTGCTATCCAAGCAATATTCCATTTCATGCCTCTGGGAGGCTTGTGTAACCGACATGCCTGTGGTATGAAGTGTGGCAGTCTAAATACTTCTTCATGTACATTTAAATGTCAACCTGAATAGAGTTAAAGTAAGCTGCAGTCGACTTGAGCTTGTTGATATCTCCATAGAGCTTGTCCTCGAATGAAGCAGGTGTGGGCCAAAATATCTTTCTCTGTTCTGCATATATTGGGCACTCTTGCAGCAAATGTTTAGCTGTCATTTTACCAGTTCCACAATTACATTCATCTGTATCTCCTATCTTTAGTTTGTTGAACAAGTGGTATTTCAGCCTGTTATGTCCTGTGCGGAGTCTGAAGATTGTTACTTGTTCTCTTCGGTCGAATTTGTAATATGCATCATCCTTCTGGTGGCCTGGATGCTCTGATTCCCATTTGGTTCTATAAGTGCTTTTTATCAATCTCTTTGCCTCATTATAGGTTATGTCTATGTCAGGCTGTGGTAGTCGTCCGCCCTCTTTTGCCAGTCTGTCAGCCTCTTCATTTCCAGGTATACTGCAATGTGATGGGATCCACTGTATTACAACTTTTTGGGATTTCTGGCATAGACCATGGAGTGCTGCTCTTAGGTCAGCTAGTTCTGTGCTGTTTTTGCTCTTCAGTATTGAGACAGCTGACTTTGCATCTGTGAAGATAGCTATTTGCTTCTCTTTATTTTCCTCCATCAAGAGCATTTCTGCTGCAGTTTTCAGAGCCTCTACCTCCGCTTTGAAGTTACTTGAAAACTTTCCAGTTGCCGCTGAACTTGTTTTTTTTTCACTCCATTTTTTAAATTTAGGAGAATTCCTCCTCCTCCATTCTCTACTGAATTTTTGGCTGATCCATCTGTATATGCATGGGTCCAATTGCTGCTTGGGTAATGTTCTTTTATGTAGTTTAGGGTTATTTCTCTTCTTTCGGTTTCATGCTGAGTGTTCTTTTTCTCAATACCAGGAATGTTTTCTATCATCTCAGGCAGTTGCTGCTGTCTCCAAGCTGGGAACTTGTCTGCATTGTAAATGGGTCTGACTGTTGATATGTTAAGTATGGGATCTGCCCTAATCTTTCGTTTTGCAGTTTCTACAAAGTTGCTACGCTTCAGTCTTCCCTTTCCAAAACCACTAAACCTTTTATACATAGGGTGGTCTGTCAATCTTCTAAATTTTTCAGCTTGTTGCTGGGCTCTGCTATCTCTTCTATCCTGCATTGGTTGTAAACAAGTGATCTTTTCTAATTCATTAATAGGCGTTGTCTTCAGGCTTCCAGTTATGATTCGCATTCCTTGATTTTGGACTCTACTTATTTTGTTAAAGTTTGACTTAGCTGCTGTTGCCCAAGCTGCAATGCCATATTCCAGTACTGGCCTCACCCGTCCAGTATATAACTTCTTGAGAACTTTCTCATCTGCTCCCCACGTTGTACCAGCAAGCTTTTTCATGATTGCCATTCTTTGCCTTGCTCTTGTTCGATTTTTCTCAACCTGTGTTTTCCATGTCAGGCGACGATCAAATGTGACTCCTAGATAGTTTGGATTTTCTTCATGGCGCAATATTTTTCCATTCAATACCAGCTTAGGTTGCTGAGTTTTAGTTGAGAGGGAGAACACTGTGCATGTTGTTTTCTCCTCACTTATCTTCACTAGCCATGATTTTGACCAGTCCTCTAGCGCTAATAGGGCTTGCTGTATTCTGCTGTTAGCTGTACTAATATATTCTTCAGATGTCCATATGGCTAGGTCATCTGCAAAGGATGATGTGTGTACTCTGGCTGGAAAATTTTCTGTGATGTCGTTTATATATGCTAGGAATAATGTTGGTGAAAGAACTCCTCCTTGGGGGACACCTTGCTCCAACAGCATCATTTTGCTGGTTTGTCCTTGTACTTTTGTCCTGGCAGTTCTGTTCTCAAGGTAGTGGTTGATCCAATTGTACATTTTCCCACAAACATGCATTTTTTGCAGTTTTACTTTCAGTCCTTCCTTCCATACTTTATCAAATGCTTTTTCTAAATCTACCCAGACCGCTATGTGTGCTTTTTCTCTTGGAAGGCATCCTCTATTTCCTGAGCTATATAGGTTATTTGATCTTCAGTGGATCTGTACTTTCTGAATCCTGCTTGGTGTGGTGTTAAGAGTTGGTTTTCTTCCAGATGCCATGTTAGCCTGCCATTGATAATGCGTTCCATTAATTTTCCTACACAGCTAAGTAGACTGATAGGTCGATAGCCATTTGGTTCTTCCAGGTCTTTTCCTTTCTTTGGGACTGGTATTAGTATAGCTTCCTTCCATGCCTGTGGGACTATTCCCCTCTTCCAGCTGTAATTTAGGACTGCTAGTAGTTTCTTTTTTGCCTTAGTGCCTAGTCCTATTAGCATTTCATTTGTGATTCCATCCTTTCCTGGTGATTTCTTCTTTTTTAGGGTATTCATTGCCTGTTCCATTTCTTCCATTGTTAGATTTGCCATCATATATTCTGCTGCTGTCTCTGTATTACTATGATGTATCTTTTTATCTTTGATTGCTTTCTTCTGTTCGGTTGTAATATCAATGTGGTTTGCACTGGCATAGTGTTCCATTAGTGCATTTGCAGCCTTTTTTCCTGTAAGCAAGGCATTTCCTTGTTTAATTGTTATTTGTTTGTTTCTAGGTCCTTCATTGTTCATGGCTTTCACTAGTTTCCATAGTTTATTTCCATCCCTGTCAAAATTCAGGTTTTCTGTTTTTTTCCTCCAACAATCTCTTGTTGTTTGATTTACTGTTCTTTTATATTTTGCTGAGATGGCTTTGAGAGAGATGTTCGCTTCAGTTGTTTGTTCTCTCTCTGCGGTCTTCCTAGCATCTTCAACTTTGTCCTCCAAAATTTGTAGTTCTTCAGTCCAGTATGGTTTGTAATTTTTCCTCGCTCCTCTTGGAATAGACTCAGTGGCCGCCTGTATTATTGCTCTGTTTAGACTTTCCACCATTTGCTTCATGTTGCCATATCGTGTATTTATGTTTTCACAATATTTGTCTGTTAGTATGGCAAATCTGTCCCAATCTGCTCGTTTGTAATTCCAGCGGGGCAAAGGCTTTTGCTCCTGTGGAACATACTCCATATTCATTACAAGCTTGATTGGTCTGTGGTCACTACCTGCTAATTGGTCAAGCACGTGGCGATCGATTTTGTGGAGGATGTCTCCTGTGCAGAAAGCTAAGTCTGGAGTAGAAGTGGTAATCCATCTTCTGGAGTAGAAGCTCGGTGTGTCATCCAGCTTTGTTGAGTAGATGGAGATTTGAGTCTATTTCCCAGTCCTCCACTTCATCTCCTCTTTTGTCAGTATCTGGGTATCCCCATCTTTCTGAACGGCTATTAAAGTCTCCGACAACAATGCAATTTGTGTCAGTTATTTTCATGTTTGAGAGTGTAAGATCCTTATCTGCCGGGCTATACAGATTGTAAATTCTTATTTTCACGTCCTTTATCATTATATCAACACCTATAATTTCCGTTTGGTTGTTAGAGATCACAGATACTTCGCTGCAAGGTATTGTATTTCGTGTAAGTATTACAACTCCTCCTTTGTGTCCTTCGCGGTCGAAACGTGTGGCCTGATATCCCTCAACTGAAAATGTGCGATTGGCGTTGAGGTGTGTCTCTTGAATGCATGCCACATCTATTCTATCTTTATGAAGACGCTGTGTTAGGGAGGCTTTCTTGTTATAAACTCCTTCGGCATTCCACTGTAGTATGTTGAGTGTCCGGGGTGTTTGGTCAATAGCTCTTAACCTACTCCTCTGTGCCTTGACTCCACAGCACAGGGGAAGGTGACCACCAGTAGTCATGGGTGGACCCCCTCGAGGCAGGGGGCCCGGCACTATCACCGCCTGATGGGACTTCACGGGATTAGCACCATAACGATTAATTTTAATTTGTGACATCATGAATTAAGTTACGTTGCACTGCTTTGTCAAGCCTGTGGCTCAGTACATCCGATTTCGACAAGCATTTGTTTGGGGTGCTTTCCCTAGCCTTTGACTGTCCCCAGTCTACCTACAAGGCAGCAGGTTTGTGTGTCACTTGGTCTGGTCCCTCTCCCTTGACCTGTCCGACATGGGTGACCCTACCAGTAGCTGTGCTACCGTCGGCATAGCTCTTGGGGTCATTGGAACACACAAGCCCCTCTACCTTGACAAGGTGGACACACGGTAGAGGGGCAGTCAGTACTAATTACGCAAATACTGCAGACAACAACAGAGAGAACATACGGTTACACAACACCAGCAGTCAGTACTAATTACACAAGTACTGTAATACTCTGGTCATGTCTTTTTCACACATGCACACCTACTGGCACATCTTCTGACACAACTAATGGCACATCTACTTGCACATCTTCTGGCACATGTTCTGGCACATCTACTGGCACACCTTCTGGCACACCTACTCTCACCTCATATCTGACTAAGACACCAACATATGACTATGATAACAAGAAGACAAAAACCACATTTTTATGTGTGTCTATGATAACAAAAATAAAAAACACCACACTTACATGTGACATGATAACAAGAAGATAAACACCACACTACATGTGACGATAACAAGAAGATAAACACCAAACTTACATGTGACATGATAAACACGCAAGATAACACCACACTTACATGTGACATGATAACAAGAAGATAAACACCACACTTACATGTGACATGATAACAAGAAGATAAACACCACACTTACATGTGACATGATAACAAGAAGATAAACACCACACTTACATGTGACATGATAACAGAAGATAAACACCACACTTACATGTGACATGATAACAAGAAGATAAACACCACACTTACATGTGACATGATAACAAGAAGATAAACACCAAACTTACATGTGACATGATAACACGAAGATAAACACCACACTTACATGTGACATGATAACAAGAAGATAAACACCACACTTACATGTGACATGATAACAAGAAGATAAACACCACACTTACATGTGACATGATAACAAGAAGATAAACACCACACTTACATGTGACATGATACAAGAAGATAAACACCACACTTACATGTGACATGATAACAAGAAGATAAACACCACACTTACATGTGACGATAACAAGAAGATAAACACCACACTTATATGTGACATGATAACAAGAAGATAAACACCACACTTATATGTGACATGATAACAAGAAGATAAACACACCACACTTACATGTGACATGATAACAAGAGGAAAAACACCACACTTACATGTGACATGATAACAAGAAGATAAACACACTACACTTACATGTGACATGATAACAAGAAGATAAACACCACACTTACATGTAAATAGGATAACTAGAAGATAAACACACCACACTTACATGTGACATGATAACAAGAAGATAAACACCACACTTACATATGACATGATAACAAGAAGATAAACACCACACTTACATGTGACTAGGATAACTAGAAGATAAACACCACACTTACATGTGACATGATAACAAGAAGATAAACACACCACACTTACATGTGACATGATAACAAGAAGATAAACACCACACTTACATGTGACATGATAACAAGAAGATAAACACCACACTTACATGTGACATGATAACAAGAAGAAAAACACCACACTTACATGTGACATGATAACAAGAAGATAAACACCACACTTACATGTGACATGATAACAAGAAGATAAACACCACACTTACATGTGACATGATAACACGAAGATAAACACCACACTTACATGTGACATGATAACAAGAAGATAAACACCACACTTACATGTGACATGATAACAAGAAGATAAACACCACACTTACATGTGACATGATAACAAGAAGAAAAACACACCACACTTACATGTGACTAGGATAACTAGAAGATAAACACCACACTTACATGTGACTATGGTAACAAGAAGATAAACACCACACTTACATGTGACATGATAACAAGAAGATAACCACCACACTTACATGTGACATGATAACAAGAAGATAAACACACCACACTTACATGTGACATGATAACAAGAAGATAAACATCACACTTACATGTGACTAGGATAACAAGAAGATAAACACACCACACTTACATGTGACATGATAACAAGAAGATAAACACCACACTTACATGTGACATGATAACAAGAAGATAAACACCACACTTACATGTGACTAGGATAACTAGAAGATAAACATCACACTTACATGTGACTAGGATAACAAGAAGAAAAACACACCACACTTACATGTGACTAGGATAACTAGAAGATAAACACCACACTTACATGTGACATGATAACAAGAAGATAAACACCACACTTACATGTGACATGATAATAAGAAGATAAACACCACACTTACATGTGACTAGGATAACTAGAAGATAAACACCACACTTACATGTGACATGATAACAAGAAGATAAACACCACACTTACATGTGACATGATAACAAGAAGATAAACACCACACTTACATGTGACTAGGTGTGAGGTTTTTTTGTGGGTTTATAGAGAATTACAGAAGTTCCAATGAGTGAAGTTCTATAAAGTATATCTCTCTATAAAAGATACAGGTTAGTAACAGCAAGTAGTGTCTAGAGGTATTGATATTTAATCTCGCATAACCCTTGTAGAGAAACCATTCAGAATTTTGGCTCATCGAGTACCCCCACTGTGAGAAATTAGACCTAAGTTAAGTTCTACACAGAATTATTTATAGATGATTTCTCTTCTAGGCCATAGTTAGAGATCTTGGCAGTTAGCCACAGCAACCAATGAATGCAGTTCTCTCATCTTCCAGCTGACTGTGCTCTGGTCGCCAACCTCATGTTTGATCTCTTTAATATTATTTCAAGTGACACAAGACACTTGGACAAATGATCACATTGACAATTGTACCATTGTATGAAACATAACAACAACAACTGTATTTTACACTGGTTGAACAAGACAACATGAGAAGATCTTGACAACAGTTGGACAAACATTCACAAAGAATGATCACACCAACAGATTAGACAAGTCATACATCATGAAAGATACTTGACAACAACCACACAGAACTTCACAATCTCTGTAACCAACCACAACAGTAAAGTAACAGTCACATGAAGATGCTTGACCCAGTTGGACAAGACAACCACAGAGGACATGTATCTCAAAAACTGTTTTCTTACTACTAATCATTTATTAATGTTTCTGGACCAGGTGAAGACTCAGGCTTCATATAGTCAATCATCACACTTCAAATTCTTAGTTAATATGTAATATATTGACATAATTATGAACCCAAATACAACACCCAAATCCCACCGAGACATTAATCTAAATAACCCTCCTCCTTCACTTCTCTACTCCATAGTATCCTACACCACACTTTTAGACTTAAATCCTTTCTTCGACTGTTAATGAGGGAAACACAAGATCAGTCATAAATTGGGCAAGCATAGGGACGTATCTGCGCCACTGGTCTGTTTAATCCTTTTAGCACCTATGATGGTGTTGGACAGCTCAGGTTACAGTTCTCCCCATGATGGTTTTTCCAATTCAGGCTATTCCCTGCCTGCCTGTCACAATCTTGAAAGAAATTTTAAAGCTCTATCTTTTCACTGGTGAGTTCATGAAGTTGGCACTTAGGACTGTTCTTTTACTTTTCCAGTAGAGGAAGATCTAAAAGAAACAATATGTCCCAGCATTCTTCTTTCTGTCTATCTCACCTAAATTTGACTGTTCATGAAGTTGACACTTAGGACTGTTCTTTTACTTTTCCAGTGGAGGAAGATCTAAAAAGAAACAATATGTCCTAGCTGTCTTTCTTCACAGTCTATCACTCCTAAGATTTCTGATGGAACTGAATCACCACACCAACTTAACACCAATCCATTTTGTGAATTTGCTCTATAAATTGAACTTCTGCTCCTTCAGCTTTCAGCCATTATTATTATATTAAGCTGTGATAGGGTCAGCTCCAAGTGCACCTTTAATGTCCACTCTTAGCCAGTAGTGACATGCTGAAGACCAGGTGATCTCTCCTCTTAAGGTTTCTTCCTGAATTTATCTTGAAGATATAGCCTGAAGCCTTTACAAAATTGGAGAGTATCCCTGTCTTAGGCTTTTAAGAAAGGACTTTTCTTCAGTGCCATCTGTATAGGCCAGAATAGTGGATTCAGGCTCAATCCTTGCAACCTGTTGTTCATTTTGGTCTGTTTGGAGTCTGACTTTTCAGCTGGAGTTGAAGCTAGAGCTCGGGACTTCCCTGGAGTTGTCCTGGTAATTGAAAGGGCCTCCTCCATCTTCCTCATTCTCTGTTAATAAACAAAGGCACAACATGTGTTTTACATCTGTTTAACATGGTCATAGTTATACAGTACTATCACAGATTCAGAGAGGAATGGGAGGGGCAGGGGGAGTGTGATATTCGAACACCCGCCTCTCACTGATGATGAAGTGCAATTTTATTTGGGGGTTTGGGGTGATATCCTTTCTTCAGGTTCATCCCCAAAACCGTGAAGTCATAGGCACATACTCCTAATCAGAGGCAGCTTCACATAATTATCTTGTAAATTCTCACAATGAGTAGATCACAGGGACCGGTGTACCATGAGAACAGACAGTGTGATTAAGCATCAAGAAGTAGGCATTGTATGGCAGAAATCATGCACTAGAAATGCTTTCATATGTGGAATACACATAATGAAAGAAAACATGAATTTTCCCTGACAAATAGCATGAGCCTTCCCATGTATTCATCTGACAGACACTAGGTTCATTTCTACAGTGCAATGCAGTCCTGCAAACATGGATTTGATAAGTGTCTTTACTTTTACAAATATGAGAAGTTAATTATATAATTATCATCTCATTCACTCAAACATTCTCAGCCATTATAAGGGAGAAATTACATGCAGTATATAGCATCACACATTCTGAAACATAACTGCCAAAGGTAACTCTCAAGAGCGATGTACAGTTTGGTTAAGAATGGTCATGATAGGCACTCAACGAATGTTCAGAGCGCACAAAGGTTTTTGCCATATGCATTGAGCGTGGTTTACAGTCATAAGCATATGCAAATCATCAAATCAGACAGACAATAGACATGGTAAGAATGTTTCACAGCGGTAGACATGACAGGTTTTGAGCGGCAGTTTTAGAGTCACTGTACCGAAGTCCTGTCTTCTTTCACATTTTCTCAAGAAAATACTCGGCCATTCGTCTCTCTCTCACTTCATCAGGTTTACACATAACATATTAAATGATTTAGGTACCTGATGTGCAGAGGACCACATCCTAAAGAATGCTTTTGGGCAAATTTTACCACTGCATCTTGAACATGTCCTTACGGGATGGAATCAAGGCTTCGACTGGCGGGCTAATTATGTATTAAGGAGCGTTACCAGCCCAAGGGTTACCCAATCAAATTGAGACCCCACCATTCATCTACCCTCTCTCGATCTAGAATCTACGATTCTATTTTTAGTTAGGGTATCAATACGGCTTACTGTGGTTAACTTCTAAGTATTGAGAAATGTAAATGGACTGGGGATGCGAACGTCTGAAGACATTATGCTACACTAGGATAACTAGAAGATAAACACATCACACTTACATGTGACATGATAACAAGAAGATAAACACCACACTTACATGTGACATGATAACAAGAAGATAAACACCACACTTACATGTGACATGATAACAAGAAGATAAACACCACACTTACATGTGACTATGATAACAAGAAGATAAACACCACACTTACATGTGACATGATAACAAGAAGATAAACACACCACACTTACATGTGACATGATAACAAGAAGATAAACACCACACTTACATGTGACATGATAACAAGAAGATAAACACCACACTTACATGTGACATGATAACAAGAAGATAAACACCACACTTACATGCTTGCGACTGCTGATAGCCTGCTGTACCCAGAGCATCTCCATGGCAACGGAGTTCTTCAGTTGCAGGAGCTGGTGCCTGCCAGGGGGCAGGTCCACGCATTCCATACCTGCAGGTTGAAAAATGTTTGTCTGGTCAGTGTCCACTCTCTTAGGTTGGACAATCTATGTCTGGTCAGTGTCCACTCTCTTAGGTTGGAAAATGTGTGTCTGGTCATTGTCCCACTCTCTTAGGTTGTACAATGTTTGTCTGGTCAGTGTCCACTCAATCAGGATGGAAAATGTTTGTCTGGTCAGTGTCCACTCTCTCAGGTTGGACAATCTATGTCTGGCCAGTGTCCACTCTCTCAGGTTGGAAAGTGTTTGTCTGTCAGTATCCACTCTCTCAGGTTGGACAATCTATGTCTGGTCAGTGTCCACTCTCTCAGGTTGGACAATCTATGTTTGGTCAGTGTCCACTCTCTCAGGTTGGACAATCTATGTCTGGTCAGTGTCCACTCTCTCAGGTTGGACAATCTATGTCTGGTCAGTGTCCACTCTCTCAGGTTGGACAATCTATGTCTGGTCAGTGTCCACTCTCTCAGGTTGGACAATGTATGACTCTCAGTCTGTCACAGCTTTCTGAAGGTGTCTGCACTATCGTATATATCATCTTTCTGAAGATGTCTGCACTATATTATATATCATCTTTCTGAAGATGTTTGCACTATTTTATATATCATCTTTCTGAAGATGTCTGCACTATATTATATATCATCTTTCTGAAGA
>JACEFZ010013839.1:0-21366 GCA_014155875.1 Cepaea nemoralis
AAGGGTTTTTTTTTTGTGTGTTTGCTGAGTGTCTTTGACTTCCAGATGTTTGACAGCTTATTGAAGGCACTAGATGCCAGTGCGATTCTAGATGATATTTCTGGTGTTGAGTCCCCTGTAGATGTCATTTTGCTTCCTAGGTATGTAAAGCTGTTGACTTTTTCAAGAACGTAGCTGTTCAATTTGGTGTCATCTGAACTGGTGGTAAGATCAATAGTCTTTGTTTTTGTGGTGTTAATTTGGAGACCAATTTGTCCTGAAACATTTTGGAGGTGGTTTATTTTCTCTTGGGCATCCGGGTGTGTTGAACTCAAAAGCACTATGTCGTCGGCAAAGTCCAGGTCTTCTAGAATTTTGTCAACCCAATGGATACCCATATTTGTGTTGTTTGTGCATTTGCGCATGACCCAGTCGATAGCTATTCCAAAAAGCATCGGTGATAAGACACAGCCCTGTTTCACTCCTGTTTCGACTGAGAACCAGTCAGAGTTGCCTGTTTCTGTTCTTACGCAGCAACGTGTTTCTTTGTAGAAAGATTTTATGACGTTGGTATATTTGGTAGGAAAACCATAGATGTTAAGTAGATTCCAAAGTGAAGGACGGTGGATACTGTCGAAGGCTTTTTGAAAGTCGACAAAGTTGGTGATTAATTTCGACTGGAATTCTACGGAGTCTTCAATGATTATTCTGAGGGTGAAAATGTGGTCTATGCATGACCGTTTTGGTCTGAAGCCTGCTTGTTCTTCTCTGAGTCTTTCATCTATCGCCTTTTTCAATCTCTCAAGTAACATGCTACAAAAAAGTTTTCCTGGTCGTAGTAGTACTTTCTTATTTGTGATGCCATTTTTCCCACTTGAGTGTAGTTATCTTACTCTTCTTCTTATTTCGCCTGAGCTTGTAAGGTGGTGTTGTCTCGACTATTTTGGGCTCGACTACTTGACTTTTAACCGGTGTTACTTGACTTTTAGCCGGTGTTGGTTGAAGCGGTTGAATAGGTGTTGGTTGAAGAGGTGTCTCGGTTGCTGAAGCCGGTAAAGTGCTGACTTCGGGTTTTTGTTCTTTGATATCCACTGTCCCTAATGGCTTATGCCTGTACTGCTCAAGTCGATTCAGATACCACTGCACAATTTATTGATACACGCGGGATTTTTCCCGCGGTGATAGATCTTCGGTTTCCAGGACTTGTTGCATTTGATGATCCAAGTCATGCAAGTTATCTGTTAGTGTGTCGGGTGGTACGTAGGGTTTTTCTTGCATCCGAGGGTCGATCAGGATCATTTTCTTCATTATAAGCCCACGATGCCATTCAACACGTTTAGAATATGTCCTAATAAGGCGCCTATGAAACCACCTTGTTGCAATATTTGTTTCCACTTCTTGATAGTCTCTTACGCGTGAGAGCTCTTAGACTTCTTGTACCGCTGCAGGCGCCTCTTCTGAGCCGGTGTCAGTGGAACATTACCTTTTAACACATTGTGACAGCACTTGCAAATTGATTGGACAAGATCCGGGGACGATGATTTAATTACGGCTTTCACGTCAGCCGGCTTCGCCTCGCCCAGAAACCGCAGCATGTCCCGTAACGTTTCACCCGGTTGGGCACATTATTTAGAGACATAGACGACTTGACGCTGCGCTGGAAAATATATGACTTTGTAAGGGCCCCCGACTTTGTGCCAGCCCCTCGCCCCGCACCACCCCTGCTCCCCCACCCACGTCGGTCTACCCGCCCCTATATACACACTCATAACACACACACACACACACACACACACACACACACACACCACTACACCTGCTACTAACCAACATCTTTACTTTATTAAAGTTTTGATTTGAAGCTCCACCTCGGATCCATGACTAATAATAACCACCTACAAAGCCATACAGCATATTTTATGGGACTCGAACCCACCCCGCCTCGCCCCGCTCACGTGCCGAAGTCCGGTCCGGTTCGCCCCGAGCGCACCCGCCCGCCCTTGATCCATGACTAATAATAGACACCTACCCACCCACGTCACGTATTTTATGGGACTCGAACCCGTCCCGCCTCACCGGTTCTTGTGTCAGCCCCTCGCCCCGAATCACCCTTGCTCCCCCACCCCACGTAGGTCTACCCCGCCCCTGTATACACACATAACACACACACACACACACACACCCCGACCACTACACTCGCTACTAACTACCATCTTTACTTTCTTAAAGTTTTCATTTGAAGCTCTGAGACCGTATGATGATATTGATTAACCCCATCCACTAAAGACTACTAATAACCACTATCTTTTATTTTCAGTTGAAAAAAAAAATATATAACTAGTTAGTTAGTTAGTCGTGGTTTCAACTTCACGGCAACGGATTGTCCCCATATTGCTCCGTTCCTGTGCCAGTGAATATCACACAAAATGCTCCTCACTGCCAAAAGTGAACATTGGAACAGACAGGAGTATCGGCAAGCCAACAGCCCTCACAGGTACACTGTGCATAATGCCGCCACCAGAATGCCAACACAAAAGTCTTCCATGAAAAATACAGTTCATCGTCGATGGAAATGGCAGTCACCAGAAAGACTTCATTGACCCTGGTTTTATCCCATATGGACTCGGTCTCTTTCCACAGGACGACCCGCCGAAAGCGCCGCACAAAGCACGAACTCCGTACATCCAGCGACGACTCCCAGGAGTCTCCTGAAAAATGCACTCGTGAGCCGAAAAGGCAAACCAGTCAATCCAGCAACAGCCAGCCGCCATCGTTCTGAACATGCAGTTCACGCTACACACAACCGCGGACAGATGTAAAAGCATTCCACACGAAACTCACAGCTCACAGTGTCGCGCCACGCACTCGCTCAGTAGCACGGCGACGGAACCATATCCTCCTCATTCACATCCTACGACATGCATGGTAGGCGACAGTGTTACCATTCAAATTAACTAAATAACTATTAAATAACGAAATAATAAACATTACAAAGCATATCTTTAACGAAGGGAGAAAACCTCAATAATCCAGTCAATTTGTTTTTCATGGGTTATATCCCTTGTTAGATCAAAATGTCAATTGAGGTCCTTTTCAATTCAGGTGATGTCACCTTAACAACATTCAGTGTATTCAATATGATAGTACCGGAGTGGAACAAGCTGGTGGAACGCAGAGGTAAAGAAAGCGGTAAAAGACAAAAAGGAAAATTATAAAATGTGGTTGAAAAGCAAACAGGAATGTGATTACATAGAATATAGAATATCGAGAAGACATGTGAATATAATAGTAAAGAGGGAAAAACATAAAGACTGGGAAGAGTATGGAGAAACCCTAAATAAAAACTACAAGGAGGCAACTAGAAACTTCTACAAAAAGATAAGTGCAATGCGAACCAGAGGAGAACCCTTTGACCAACTGAAATAATTAACAACGAAAATGAAGAACCAATAAGTGAACGAAAACAAATCCTATTAAGATGGAAGAAGTATTTCGAACAACTTCTCAACATCCCACCAGATGTCACAGGAATTCAAGAAACCTACACAGATGCCACTGAAGAATTAGAACCTGACATACTAAAAGAAAAAAAAATTTAGAAGCCATCAGATTAGCCCCATTGAACAAATCACCGGGACAAGATGAAATACCAAATGAACTATTTAAAGCAGCAAGAGAAGTATGAACTGCATGGCTACATAGACTATTCAAACATGTTTGGGTAGAACAACAGACACCACGAGACTGGGGAAACGCCATAATTATCATAATTTGGAAAAACAAAGGCAGCAAAAGAGAGTGCACACAATACAAAGGCTTTTCACTGTTGAGTCATACTGGGAAATATTTTGTAAAATTCTTGAGAAAAGATTACGAACAACTATAGAACCCCAGCTAAGTTAAACACAACTTGGATGTAAGAAAAACAAAGGATGCACAGATGCCATTTTTGCTCTTAGACAACTTAGAGAAACATCAATCGAATTCAATGAAACACTCTATTTAGCCTTTGTCGACCAAGAAAAGGCATTTTATAGAGTAGATAGAACCAAGCTGTGGGAAATCCTTAAACAATATGGAGTGAGTACACATCTAACAAACCTATGTAGAAGCTTATACAATAATAGTGAATGCATAGTGAGGGCAACTGGAGGACACTGAGAACCCTTCACCATAAGATCTGGAGTACGACGAGGTTGTGTCCTATCCCCACTCTTGTTTATAACATACATAGACAACATATGTAAAGAAACCAGCCAAACATAGACCGCAAGAATACCGCATGACGAGAACACATAAGAATAACCACCTGCAAATGTAACCATTAAAGAACTCCTGTTTGCGGACGACCAGGCACTAATAGCAAAATCAGAAGCTGAATTACAAGACCACATGAATAGTCTAAACGAAATGTGTAGGGAACATAAAATGAAAATTAGCACAAGCAAAACAAAGGTAATGACTATAACTAAAGAATAAAAAAACAACAACAATTCACCTAAACTAACATCCCTTGAAACAAGTAAAGAGTTTCAAGTACCTAGGAAGTATAATATCATCAAATGGCAGATCAGAAGACGAGATCGAAAATAGATGCAATAAGGCAAACCAACTCATTGGACAAATGGCACCAATACTAAAGAACAAACATGTATCAATAACTACTAAGAAAGCACTTTACAACACAATCTTCCTATCCAACTCTATGCTACCTAATGCCAAACCTGGACAATGACAGAAAAAGAGAAAAGAAAAATCACAACAACAGAAATGAGATTCCTGAGAAGAATACTCAACGTATCAAGAAGAGATAAGATCAGAAATGAAGAAATCAGGACTAAAGTGGGGATTATAGCAGCACTAGATTTTATTAGAAAGCAGCAAGTCAAATGGTTTGGCCATGCAAGTAGGTTACCATTCAACAGCATACCACAACAAGCAATGATGTACAGACCAGATGGAAACAGAGGAAGAGGCCGACCACGTAAACGTTGGACGGAGGGAATAGCAGAGTCCATGGGAATATCGATACATGAAGCCCATAATCGGGCACTCTCACGATGTTTATACTTCACCTCGACACCGCAAGGTACATGAGGAACATGATGAGATGAGTACCGGAGTGGACTAGAAGTAGACTAAGGAGGTGAGGATATCGATAAGATATATAAAGAAGGGTTTTCAGGTTCAGATCTGAGCTGCCATCATAGGACAGTTCCCAGTTCGGTCTGTAGGTCGGTCTGTCTTCGTTCTCTCACCAGGCATCCGAAGGGTCGTCCTCCCAAGAATGCAGACACGTCAGGCGGATGGGTGATGATAGCCGTCCCTTCAGTGACGATTCCGAACTTCAATTGTCGATCAGATGAGCTGAGGTCATCGCTGTTTGCTAACAAATGCCAATCCATCAGAACACCCTATTTCACTGAGGCCATCATATTTCTCAGTACGTAAATGTCCTGACCTAAGACCGATGTAGGTGGTCTCCTGAAGAAAGCAGTCTCTCACAGAATTGTTCGTAGTGGATAGGACCACCGCCGATTCACTGCGTCACAGCAAGACGCTCCCACAGTCGAAAAATTCCGTCGGAGCATGGTAGCTCCTATACCAGACTGAACAGTCATCTCTGGCCACATCGTCGCTTGAATAAATCACATGTATACTACATGGTATATCAATAGAATGTTCTTACTTGTTGCAAGTTGGGGTAGGTGGTTTCCGGGCCTGACCTTCAGACTAGGTTGTAACTTGGCTGAAGAAGAGCTCTAAGGCAGAAGCCCAGTACGCTGCTCCAACACTGGGTAGTTCGCGGAATCACTGGCTTTTGGTACTGGCCTGGCTCCACCTTTCCATCTTTAGCATAAAACGGGTTGGTGCTTCACACTAGAAGGCTGACCCTGTAAGGAGAGCAACTAGTGATAGAATCCTGTAACAACCCTGCGTACTTGACTCATACACGGGCCGCTATGCCCTTAGTAATGGGTATACATATTACAATGTACTACCTAACCCTGTTCATCATACATAAAGAGAGCGTGTATGAGAGAAGAATTGGAAAGAAGTCCTCATATAGGATCAGCTTCGTCTTGGAAGGCCTACGTTTCATAATGTACAGGTCCAATATTCACAACACAGATGACACCCGGAACCTATCGGTACACCATTCCGTGTTTCTTCCTCTCACCCTTCATCCAAGTGTGGTTCCCATTTGGTTCTTAGTTCCACGCCAAATTTGAACAGCTGAGTCCTATCCAGCTACACCCGGAACCTATCGGTACACCATTCCGTCTTTCTTCCTCTCACCCTTCATCCAAGTGTGGTTCCCATTTGGTTCTTAGTCCCACGCCAAATTTGAACAGCTGAGTCCTATCCAGCTCCTTCCCGTACCCGAGCCTGGCTGGAGAGTTCGGACTCACTTCTCCCCCTCTTCAATAAAAGGTAAGTTCTAGGACCTAACCAGGCAAGTCAAAAGTATACATGGTGTCTTCCCCATGTAGAGGAAGTCATCAAATCCCCGTTTAGCAGTGAAAATGAAAGGTCATCATTGAACACCACAGTAAACGGGGGGATACTAGAACAAGTAACAAGTTTCTCCTTTCTTGGACATATAATAACAGATGATGGCAGAGGTGAAAAAGCCATCAAAAAGAGAATAGGAATGGCCAAAAAATGCTTTCAACGGCATGAAATCAGTATTAACATCTAGAGCAGGGGTGGCCAACCTTTTCAGCCTGCGGGCCAAATTTCAGAAATAATATTTCCTGCCGGATCACGCATATTTTTTTTGTTAATTAAAGTGCTATAGCTTCGACCACATCGTCGCCTTCCAGTGGGTGAGATCGTGGTCAAACGTTTGCCTGGTTTAATGTTTTAAAAAAAAAGAAAGAAATGAAATAGGTATTTTTTATTTATTTTTTTTTTTATATTTTTATTTATTTATTTATTTATTTGAAGAAAATGAAACATAACTGAGAATCAAACATATTTATTAGACAATTTTAAAAATATTTAAAAGTGAAACATCTGACTCTGTTCTGCAGATCTAAGTGCATCAAAGCTTATCTCGACTGATGTTGTCGCTATACACAAACAGTTTTCCAAATGAACATCAATAATTCGTGTTCTCACTTGTGATTTGATATGCTAGATGCGACTATAAAGCTGTTCACACGTATTAGTGTTTCCAAATATAGAAACCCTCGACAGAACATGCTTGTAAAACGCAGGATATGTTTCCGTGTCCAAATACGTTTTATAGAACTCTTCCAAACCAACTTGATGGAATGTCTCCTTTAACTGTGTATCACAACACATTTCACAATGTTCCATTTGTAATCTTCCTGGTAATAAATTTGCGTCTACCGCGAATGGCGTTGCAAATGCACAAAACACAGCACATGATGTTGTTTTTAAAATCCTGAAAACGGTTTTCAAATTCGAGGTTTAAGTCAGATACCAAAGAAGCGTATTTATCTGCTGCCTCCTGTGTGACGTCTGGTTGCAATGACAGTGTAGGAAAGTGAGTAAAGTTTTTTGTCCTCAACTGTTATTGCCAAAGACCAAATTTCATTTGACTGGCAGAAATATGATCATACATTTTATTAATTAATTAATCTTTCCATTGAAGATGAGTATTAACGTCATTTAGGTGGCTAGTTATGTTGACCAGAAATGCAAAGTCGCAAACCCACTCTTTGTCTTCAAACTCTGGGATACTTTTTGACTTGCTTGCAAAGAGAATGACTATTTCTTGCTGCAAATCAAACACTCTTTTCAACAATTTGACATGGGTCAGCCATCTTACTTCTGCATAAAATGTAACGTCATTATAATCTGAGTCCAAAGACTTTATAAATTCTTGGAACTGACGGTGATTCCACCCGTTCGACTTAATGAAGGTCACTATTTTGACGACTAATTTCATGACATGGTCCATTTTGAGGGACTTCGAACATAAATTCTCCTGATGAATATTGCAATGAAAATTTAGCATTGAAGTATTACCGACTTTGGAGGCCTCTTTTTCAATCAGTTTTACTAAACCTTCGTGTTTCCCAACCATTGCTGGCGCACCATCCGTTGTTAGACCCGATAAGTTTTTAAGTTGTAACGAAAAGCGATTCAATGTCGTTGTAACTGCCTCTAACAACTCTTGTGACTTAGTAGTGTCCTAGTGAGGGGATACATAGAGTCTGTTCTTTTGTATGGATGTGAAACTTGGACAATGGGCAGTCAAGCTGAAAAACATCTGATGGCTGCAGAAATGTGGTTTCTGAGGAGAATGCAAAGAATACCATGGACAGACAGAAAAACCAATGTCCAAGTATTACAGGAGACAAATAAAAATCGTAAATTGATTAGAGAAATTAGACGTAGACAGTCAAAATTTTTTGGACATGTTATGAGAAGAAATTGATTGGAGAACTTAGTGACAACTGGCAAGATTGAAGGGAACAGACCAAGAGGAAAATCGAGAGGAAAATACCTGGATGGCTTGGCCACATGGCATGGACGAGACAGGAACACTGAGCTGATCCACGACTCCGGTGATCGAGTGAAATGGCGAGTCATGACTGCCCACGAATTCCGGCATGGCACATGATTGATTGATTGATTGATTGATTGATTGATTGATTGAATTGTGTCCTTAAGTGGATACAGTGCCGCTAATTCTTCTGTATTTTTAAAAAACATGGACATCAACACCCCTGATACAAATTGCCAGTTGGGCAGTATCTGCATATCTGTGCTTTCATGCAATGCTAGAACATAAAATATAAACTTGGGTGCTCGACTTTTCAAATTATCTTCAATATGGTTTCCAATGTCGTCGACGTGCCTAGTAATAGTCTGACAAGACAGACTTAATTTTGAGAAATCCTTCTTCTTTTCTGGACACAGAATTTCAACGACGCTCTCCAGACATTCCTTAACCATTTCACCATCTGAATATGGCTTCGATTTTATTTGCTAATATTATGGCTTCTGCATAACTAGCTTTTACATAGCATGTTGACTCTAAACCCGCTCTAGTGAATATCTTTTGTTGTGCAGAATTTATTTTTTTTTTGGGGTGTAAAGTCATTTACTTGGTATGTCGAAATTGCCATTTGTACTTATCAAACTTATTTTCATGTTTAGTCTCGTAGTGCCGTTTGATGTTATACTCTTTCAAAACAGAAACAGATTCGTTGCGTGTCAAGCATATGGGCTTTGTTTTAATTTCCACGAAAAAAAAATAGTTTATAATCCACCTGTCTTGAAAACTTCCTAATTCTTCTGTGAGGGGGGGGGGGGGGGGGAAGAACACCACGGGTAATACTAATTAATAATAATTAATTAACTTAAATTACATAAATAAAACGTTTCAGGATTTACTTACCTGTAGAATCGATATGGTAAACAGGATACTGGTTAAAATAGTTTGAACTCTTATTATAAATATGATAAATATGTATTTTAACGTTGATCGCAAAATCTCTCCAGACACAGTGGCGATAATAGAACTAAACTACAGAATAACACGGTACTTTGTCAGGCTGGCCTGAAAGTAGTTATGACTATGGGCGTTGTGAGCTTCCGGAAGACGACGAAGACCACAGAACATATATCAGATCAAAAAGCGAGATATTTGAAATAGCTAAAATCTATTAATGTTACCGAAAATGCGGGATATTTAAAATAGCTTAAAACCAATGAATTTTTCCAAAAATGCGAGATATTTCAAATTTCTCTTAGCTAAACTTAAAAATATATGATATGAACGACTCATGATGTAATGTTCTTTTGGTGATATGTACAATAAAGTTAACATTTATGTTCATTTGTCCTAGCTCTGCGGGCCGCAACATAACTTTCGGCGGGCCGCATACGGCCCGTGGACCCTTGTGTTGACCACCCTGATCTAGAGAGCTTAATAGTGCATTAAAAATGAGAATTGTCAAATGCTTTGTATATTTAACGCCACTGTATGGCGCGGAAGCCTGGACATTGAACAAGCAGCTAGAAAGTCGCATAGAGGCCCTGGAGATGTGGATATACAGAAGAATATGTCGCATTTCATGGGAACAAAAACAATTAAATGCAGAGGTTCTAGAAAAACTGGGAATGAAGAGAGAGTTGATGAAAAAATAAAGAGGAGGCAAGTGAAATATAGTAAAAGACATGTTACTCTTGTAAAAACCATACTGGAAGGCAAGGCTGAGGGGCAAGCGAGCTAAAGGTAGACAACGATACAAGTAGGAAGATAACATCAAGAGATGGACGAACATCAGCCTGACAGAATGAACAGTCAAGGCGAGAGACAGACAGTGTTGGAGATCCATTGCAGCCAACCTTCATTGTGGAGAGGGCACCTGACTGAATCTTAGATGACAGTGAGAAAATGAGAAATGTATTATACGATATCCAGAAAGCAGTGGTAAACTACTGAACGTAAATTTGCCAAGAAATCACGAACAGCTGAGGTTGACTGCAACGTCCTGTAAAGGATATGCAACCAACTTATGTTTAATATGATCCCTCCATCCATCATGTGCCATGCCGATAAACGTTGGCGGACATGTTTTGCCATCTCACTCGATCACAAGAGTCGTGGATCAGCTCCGTGTTCCTGTCTCGACCATGCCATTAGGCCAAGCCATCCAGGTATTTACTTCTCGGTCTCCCCCTTAATCTCTTCCCTTCAATCTTGCCAGTTGTCACCAAGTTCTCCAAGTCATTTTTTCTCATGACATGTCCAAAAAATGTCGACTGTCTACGTTTAATTTCTCTAATCAGTTTACGATCTTCCTTTGTTTCTTGAAGAACTTGTTCATTGGTTTTTCTGTCTGTCCATGGTATTCTCTGCATTTTCTTCAGAAACCACATTTCCACAGCCATCAGATGTTTTTCAGCTTGACTGCTCATTGTCCACGCTTCACATCCATACAAAAGTACAGGTTTTGTGTAGCTCCTGAACTCTCTTTTTCTCGTTTCAATTGATATCTTTTTATTGGTCAATATGTTTTTCATCTTGCAAAAGGCTACCTTCGCAATGGCAATTCTTGTTCTAATCTCTTCAAGGCATCTCCCATAAGATGTTATGACTGTTCCGAGATAACTGTACCGATTAACTTGCAAGAATATGCCCATTTACTCGTATACTACATAGTGGTATATCCTTCTTCCCAGTGACGACCATAATCTATGTATTCTTACTATTCAATTTTAACCCTAGTTGCTCACTGTGTGCAACAACCGCATCTACTAAATGTTGCAGGTCCTGTTCATTGTCTGCAATAAAGACTGTATCATCTGCATATCTAATGTTATTGATGTATCTTCCCCCCATGTTGATTTCTTCCATATCTTCTATATTTCTGAAAATATTTTCACTGCACAGGAAGAAAAGATCTGGAGACATTACACATCTCTGTCCCACACCTCTTTTAATAGGCCGATTAATATGATACCCAATACAATACATTTAGTAGATGCGGTTGTTGTACACAGTGAATGGTTATAATTAAATTGTAAGAAACACAAGATTAAAGCCGTCACTAAGAAGATTGATCGATCGATTGATCTAGGAACCGACATCACAGCATTCGGGGCATTCCCATAGGCGCTCCGTCCCCATCCTCAGCAGCCAACGAAGAGTTCCAACACCAATAGTACCAGTAGCTATCTGATTATATGTCCGTCTCGCCTTTCCTTTGAGCGTCGAGCATCGGCCAGATCCCCTCGTCACACCTCGCTGCCTCATTCTTGCTAGTTCTTGATGGTCAATTTGCTCCTCCGAGGTATACATGTGCTCCCACAAGGCCGCAACCACGTCTGCATTGTCAAGCATCAATACACTAAGAAGAAAGAAATACCACAATGTAACATACAGATAAACTGGAATATTCTTAAACAAGTGCATCAGTACAACTATCTCGAAACAGACATAACACCGGCCTTGAAGACATTTGAACAAACATCGATATGGCGAAGGAAGACTTTTACAAGATGGTAACCATACTGACCAATGAAAAAATGCCACATGAAGTGAGAAAAAGGGTGTTGAAGTACTACATAGAACTTGTACTTTTGTAAGGATGTGACGCGTGGAAAATAAGCAGACAAGCCGGAAAACATCTAACGGCTGTGGAGATGTGGTTTTTGAGAAAATTAAAAGAATACCATGGATAGATTAAAAAAAACCATTGACCAAGTCCTACGAGAGACAAATGAAAACTGTAAACTTATTAGAGATATTAGACGTAGACAATCACCAGTTTTTTTTTTTGTTTTTTTTTTGACACGTTATGAGAAGAAATAAATAGAAGAGCCTGGTAAGATTGAGGGGAAAGAACAAAGGGAAGGCAGAGGAGTAAATATCTGGATGGCTTAGTCACGTAGCATGGTAGAGACAAGAACATGGAGCTGATCCATGACTCTGGTGATCGTGTGAGATGATGAAACATGACCCCCCCCCCCCCACGTTTATCGGCATGGCACATGAAGATATGAGAGCAATATAAAATAACACAAAGTAATGTAGCTTTGCAGAACACAAGTACGGAAAACAGGTTAATGCGGCGACTTTTGTTCATCAGCAAATACATACACAAAACACAATATATACACACAGGAATGACACTACAGTGACTACATTAAATCAAACCAACGAGATGAGTGTGATGGAACGCATTATGCAATATCAGAACTTATCTTCCATTTCAGAAGAAAATAAAACTCAACAAGAATGAACAGATAGACAAATCAAACTTTACGCACAGCGTTTAAAAATCTGTGGCGCAATTTGGCACCAGTAGAGCCGTCGCACAAAACGAGGTCTCCTTTCTATCAAAGAGTTGTAAACTCGTATACTACAGCAGAGGAAAGGGACGAAGATATGTAACATTCCTACTTCTCAAAAATCACCAGTTAACACGTTGTCGGGAAAGCCCAGACTGACTGGAGACGTTCAGCCGGAAAAACGTGTGAACTTGCCAACGGCGGTCAGAGTAGACCACAGGCCCGACACCTATTCGCAAACAGAGATAGAACGTTTAAATGCCACACGCCCCTCTGACATGTCTCCACCTTGTCGTGGTAGAAGGGCTTGCGTATTCCAATCCCCAGAGCTATGCCGACAGTAGCACCGCTACATGTCGGATAGGCCAAAGGATAGGAACCAGACCAAGAGAGACACACACCTGCTGCCTTGCAGGTGGACTGAGGACAAACAGTCCGAATCAGGCGCACGATACCACAACATTCTTGGTCCAGACACATATTCTACGGCTCTCTGCTGAGGGATATGGCTGAACGCTTAAGCCAATAACTCCCGGATATGATAGCCGGGTCGATACTCACCCACTGCAAAATGGAGGTGAGATGCTGAGATTGCTACATGCTTGGTCCAGATAATTGTTCGAAGGCTCTCACCCGAGGGATATGAGGGGACCCCCAGATGAGAGGGCCTTGCCGTTACTTGCTCTTTGCTGCATGGAGGTAAGGTACTGAGCAGCACATGTAGCCTACCTCTTGAGAGTTATTAAAGGTTAAAAAGCGTCCCAATCGCACGTAATGGTAATTACGCGTCTATATTTTAAAAAAAACTCATTGAGTGAATATAGTCAAAGGCGGAGAAGCGTCTCATTAACACGAAATAAAACGCTTGGCTAGCGAATCCATTACATGGAAGTCCGAAATGAAAAGCTGCAGAGTGGATATCGTCTGCAGACTAAGGTAGAAAAACGTCTCATTATCACGAAATGGAACGCTTGGCTAGCGAATCCATTATGTGGAAGTCCGAAGCGAAAGCTTGCTGAGTGGAATTTGTCTGCAGACTGATTTTCCTGGTTTGCGTGGGGAACGGCCAGTGGCGAACGAAATACCCAATACATGGAAGTGAGGAACTAAAGCAGCAACGTGCAGGACGTGGGGATTTCTTGGATGAGCCCAGTACCAGAGCGCTATGTGTCGGCTCTGCAATTATGGAAACCTCCTTGGATGGCGGAAAATGTCCATGGACTGCCCCTGCCTTCCCTTGACGGCTGACCGTGAAGTCTTCGACCGTTCTAACTTGACCAGCTGGGATGTGGGCGGCACCACAACAGTGAGAGTCCCCCAGGAATGCCAACTTTGTTTTTAAAAACCGCACGTTTTGGCCCAAGGGTGCCTAACGACACACACCGCAGTTATGTCTGAAAAAAAAAATTCCGGATGACCGCAGAAGAAGAAGAAGAAGAAGAAGAAGAAGAAGAAGAAGAAGAAGAAGAAGAAGAAGAAGAAGAAGAAGAAGAAGAAGAAGAAGAAGAAGAAGAAGAAGAAGAAGAAGAAGAAGAAGAAGAAGAAATAGAAATGCCGACATGTAACACCCACTGACGTTAGCATGGCGCGGCGGAATTTAAGAGAGGGGAAACTTTCAACCGGACTAAGGTGTGAACTGAACAACTCCTGGTCCAGGAAACCACCTGCCCTAAGACCTCGTGCTAAACCTTTCAGACCAGCCAACAGACAATGGCCATTCCAATTCCTATGTTAAAAAAAAAAAAATTCCAAATTCGGCCTCGTTCAACCTGCCTCCTCAGCTTTGGTTATTGTTGAGATCCGTGGTTTGTGTGGGTGTTGACCCTGTTTTTGTCTTGTGCGCTCTTATGAGTGAGTCCTAACTCGGACTTATTACATAAGCGTTTGTGTCTGTGACGTCAGCTGGGGGATTGGTCGGCGGCTGTCCTTTGTGCCCGTCTCCTTCGGTCCTTTCTTTTGTTAGTGAAGGCTCCTGGCTCGTCTGGCTTGACTGGTTGCAGTCCTTATAGGGACTTTTTATTTGGTCTTTTTGCCTCCTTTTTTGTGTATTGTCCGTAGAAGCTTTTCTATGTTATCATTTTCTTCCTTGTGCCTGTTTTCTATTTCGATAAAGAGTTTATGTTTTCTTTCGCAGTTTTCCTCCGTAGACAACCACGGGATGATCTCTCCGTCATCTATATAGTACTTGAAGCCGGACTCTCAGAGTCATAGTATGTATCTGGGTATTCTATCGGTTTTCCCCTGAATTTCTTGGATTTCTTCTTTTCTTTTTCTTCCCAGCGAATTCTGAATTCCCTGTGTGCGAGTTCCTCTCTAATTGCCTCCACCCTTGCCGATTCTGGCACTCCTCCAAGGTAGGTCCCTGGGGTATCTCCGTGTCGTCATCAGGGTGCTCATCTCGGTTTTCTTCAGAGGTCTGGCGGGATATTGGTTTCCCCTTTAATTTCTTGGGCATCGTAGTTGGGCTGCTGGCTTTAACTTGCGGTTCAGGCTCGGCCTCTTGTTGGTTTTCATCTTGCGGTTTCTCTGAGATTTCCTGTGTGACTTCTGTTGGTTTGTTTCGGATTAATTCCATTTCAGCTTTCAGCAGCCCTCTCTCTCTCTCTCTCTCTCTCTCTCTCTCTCTCTCTCTCTCTCTCTCTCTCTCTCTCTCTCTCTCTCTCTCTCTCTCTCTCTCTTTCTCTCTCTCTCTCTCCGCTTTAATGGTGCGTAGCATTACTTCGTTTTCCTTCTTCATCTCGGCCATATGTTCCACTTCTTGCTTGATGTTTTGCTGGATCTCCTTTATATTATTTTTTCCATTGTCGCTGAACGGTGCTGGTGTTTGAAGCAGCTTGATTTGCTTCTTTAGCTTATCTATCTGGTCTTGCAGTTGAGCTTTTTCCGCTTGTGAGATGCACGTGGCTGTCTCGCACCTCCGCATTGTGTCCTTACATGGAGTCTTTGTGGTGGTGGTTGTCACAAAATGAAACCGTGTGTTTATCCGGTTGATTATTACAGAGGATTTTCGGATTAAGCGGACGATCGACCAGCGACATCTATTTGTACTAACAGAGTAAACACAGTTGTACAGGTTACATCGTGTCAGCCCATAAACACATTTGGTGGTGAGTGAGAAGGAATGGATACACAGAGTTGGCAGTTCATTAACAAGTAGAATCACATATATTGTCAGCTTAGGATATGGAATGGTTCCGTTTGTCATCTATACGGCTGGACATCAGACGGAAATGGCTGCTGGGATTGTCACCACGGAACAGAAGAGTGACAAGTTTGTCAACATTTGAATGCAGATGGAAGCCGTGAGATCACAGGGGCAGATGTAAAACGGAAGTACCTAGTACGGAAAACAGTGCATCTGTCAATTCTTGGTTTCCGGAACATCAAGATGATTGGCAGCTTGGTATCGAAACTCTTTGTTGGGAGTTTACAGAAACTAGCTGGCTTGTTTTGAGAATCTAGGCAATTACTGACAACTTTGACAGGATTTAAGCCAGGAAAATAGTTCTTGACAGGGGATGATTTGCCACTGTGCCACCTGTGTGGGGGAGTAAAGGATAACGTCACGTGGACAACTTTGGTAGTTTGCCATATAAACTCGAGTTGAGATCAACTAGGGGGGACTTGAATAATGCTCTAGACAGAGTGCAGGGCACTGCAGTGCCAGTGGAAATAATATCTACCGTGTGTTAATTAGTGACTTAATTTTACACGTGCCTATATGGCAGATGTAGATATGATTTATAGGACTGCAGTAGTGCCATTTAAGGTATAACTTATTATAATATATTCGTTATAATTACTATAGACTGTGGCCTTGTTAAACTATAGTGTGATGATTAGCACTGTTAGTGGAAACTAGCTAGAGTAGTGAAGTGATACTTGGCTCTGTTAGCTAGAATAGATTAGTGAAGTGTTGATAAGCTTTACTAGTTGAGAATTGAGTAATGAAGGATAATTGGGATCTTCCCGTAGGTGTCCCTGGTGGGCGGGGTTCCGCATTCTGTTTGCTGATATTTTTCCTTTGTCATAGCCTGATTCGACTCTAGGTGGGTAGCTAATCTGCTCTGTGACTAAGTCTAGTTAGCTAAAGATCATTAAGCAAGGTGATAGGCTTACACTCAGCCGAAGGGATCAGTGACTAGTACTATCACCAGATGTGTTGTTTCTATCCTAGGTTCCCTACCAGATCCAAGGAAACTCTACAAGTTTGGGGAAAGAATTAAAAAACCCATTCTGAAGAACACCAGTTCAAGAGTCAATAAAGTTGCATACAGAAACGTAACTTACGCTAGAAGGAAGTTGATTCACCAAAGATAGTGATGATTACTGATGCACCACCAGCATCAGACAGTAGTAACTAAATGAGAACAGTCTAATAGTTACCTAGTGTTATATAATCTCGTGTAATAGAACACAAGACATTATACGTGAGGCTAGATAGACACGAGTGAGGATCAATCACAGTAACAATTAACATTAGTAATTAGCACTTATGGACTGAGTGGTTCAATGTGCAACGAGGATGATCTGTCGACTAACTAACTAACTAACTAACTGCGTACACACTGCAAAAGAGTTGTGCAGTTTGTTTAGGAACATTAGGAACGGACATTGTGTAGAGTGCAACCGGTCCCTGATTAACTCTTAATACCACCGGTGTCTATTTCGGATGTTCATGAAATTGGATTACCAGAGGTCTACAGAGGCAAAGCATTATCCGGCAAGATGGTTCCGGCAACGGGTGAGACGTACTTGTTCTGACGTAACGTGCTGTGGTCTATCTTTGCTGTGATCAGCTGACTGAGTTGATGTCTGAGAGACAGAGTCTACACACTTTATAGAACACGTCACACATTTTCTTCGCATACACGTCTCATACACGTTACACTTTTATTTTAATAAAATTAATCTTTATTAATTTCTAGAAGCAAGAGTTGTTGAGTATGTTGCGTTGGGGAAGTATGAGAAGGGGGCATAGTACGACAGTGTGAGAGTGATAGGAAAAGGTGTCCATAGGCTGATGGAGTGTGTTGGACGGAAGCTGGTGGATTCTCCAGAATATTGAGGGGGAAAAAAAATAATATTATAATGTGGGTGTCGGATCTCCTCACTCCAGGGACGACACTTTAAAGGAGGACACGACATTATTGGAGGCTCGTAAACGTGATATTTGGACAGTGGGATCTCTCGTAAACGTGATCTTTGGACAGCTGGATCTATCGTAAACGTGATCTTTGGACAGCGAGATCTCTCGTAAACGTGATCCTTGGACAGCGGGATCTCCCGTAAACGGAATCCTTGGACAGCGAGATCTCCTGCAAGCAGGAACCTTTGACAGTGGGATCTTCTGACAACGGGGTCTTTTGACACGGGATCCTTAGTTATAAAAGGGAGATATCAGTTTGGAGAATCCAGCTAGAGTGAATGTGGATAGGGGTTAGGACTAATATCTTACCTGTTCACACTTCACACGTCTGCATAGGTCTGTGGTCCTGATTCTACTCTTGTCACTGAGTGAATGTACTGTGTGTGGTAATATCTAGATTTATAGTACTTGTTCATATATCGGTATAGTAATTTGCAGTTATATTGTACTAGACCTGCTAGCTTACCTCTCTGTATAATGGCCACCCCTAAACTTAGCACGTTAGAATTAAAGGCAAGGGGGGAAGAAATGGGATTGGCTGGGTCTTCTCTAACGGATTACATACAAGAAGTGGAGAGAGAGTATCGTCAAGCGGAAAGGGAAGATCGAAAGGCCGAGCTGGAATTGAGAAGGATGGAGTTGGAACAAGCAGCTAGGAAATTGGAAGCTGAGCAAGCAGCTAGGAAATTGGAAGCTGAGCAAGCAGCTAGGAAATTTGAAGCTGAGCAAGCAGCTAGGAAATTAGAAGCTGAACAGGAAGCACAGAAAAGGGAGCACGAGTACCGGATGAGGGAACTCGAGTTGAAGAGTCAATCTAATGGAGAAACTGAGGGAGCAGTTGGAGGTTCCTCCATCCCAGGATCAACACCAGTAGGTGGACATGGGTACCATGCTATGAAGTTTCCTTTAGCGGTCTACGAGGAGGACAAAGAGAAGATTGACCAATACCTTCAACGCTTCGAGGCTATGTCAGTTGCTATGGGTCTGGAGCGTAACAAATGGAATCTTAAGCTATCCCAGGGATTACGCGGGACGGGATACGAGGTTTATACTCGCCTGCCACCAGGACATGAGAACAATTATGATGAGTTAAAGACGGCTCTGCTGAAACGATTCGAGGTTACGTCACATACCTACCGGAAAAAATTTCGAGCAGCGAAACGAGAACCGGGAGAGTTGTTTGCCGCCTACAGTTTGCGTCTTAAATCTTATCTCCATAAGTGGATGGATTTGGCTGGGTTCGCACATGACTATGAGAGTCTGGAAGAGCTCATGGTGGTCGACCAGCTGAAGAAGCAAATGTCTAAACCTCTCAGGACGTTCCTGGGAGAACAAGGAGCGGAACGTATTGACCTCGTGACTAAATTAGCAGAACGGTTCGTCGAGGTACATGGGGAGGCAGGGGAGAACCTTTCCACCAACACCAAAAGTCAAGAGAAACATGACAAGAAGAAAGCCAAAAACTCAGGAACCAAAAAGTGGGAACCTTATGTGCAAAAATCAGAGGATAATTCAGAGAAGAAGAAGGAGGGAAGCAAGAGCACTTCAAGCTCTACACCTAAACGACCGTGGTCGGAGAAGTGGTGTTCAATTTGTAAGTCACCCTCTCACAATACGAGGGACTGCAAATCGAAGGCTAAGAACCCTCACTTTGCAGCATGTCAAGTGACTTCCAAGGAGGTTGTCACGGAGAATGCCAAGGTCAAAAAGGAAGCTCGCCACCAGGAGAGCTCACTCAAGTCCGACAATAGAAAATCTAGGACAGGGAAATGGTGCAACCAATGCCAGTCGAATACGCACAATGCTATTGACTGCAGAGGAGAGTCAGGAGACACTCAATTCGTCGTGTGCTCAGGGAAACCTAAGGTGGAGCCCACCGAACAGGTCGAGGCCGAGGAAGAGACTCCAGACCAGGAAAAACCACCTGTAGTGGAATTGGTAGAGGTTAACGGTCGTCAAGTGCAGTGTTTATACGACACAGGACTGGACGGGGAGGCCGTGATTTCTGCAGATCTGGTACATCCAGAACAATTCACAGGTGAAACATTGGATATACAGCCTGCACAGAAGAGTGCTGTAGTCATGAAGTTGCCCATTGCTAATGTGGAGATTCGGTCACGGTACGTCACCGGCACCATCAAGGCCGCTGTATTGACCGATCCCATTTTTCCAGTCATCCTAGGTTGCCGGTATGTCTTTCTGGGAATGCCCAGGGAGCCAATTCATATGGGAGCAATGCAGACTCGCTCTCAGACGAAAACGGAAGAGGCAGACGCAATTGTGACTAACCCAATGCCGGGGGAGCTACGAACTGCCCAGAGTGAGGATGATACTTTACGTCCTTGCTACAAAAAGCTGCAGAAAAGTGCTGATCCACCAGGACGGGGGCAGTACTACATGAAGAATAGGATACTCTACAGGAGAGCAGGAAGGGGAGACAACCTATACGGTCAGTTGGTCGTCCCGAAAGCTCATCGGTCCCAGATTCTTCATATGGGGCATACCATCTCCTTTAGTGGACACATGGGTATTGCCGCCACCATGCAGCGGATTTCCTGCCACTACTATTGGCCGGGAATGACAGATGATGTGTGTCGGTATGTGAAGTCATGCCCTGAGTGCCAGAGGGTGGCACCGAAACACTGGACAGCACCGGTGATGTTGGGTGAGATGCCCATCATGAACTCTCCTTTCGAGAGGGTAGCCATCGATATCGTGGGTCCACTTCCCAGGACTAGGAAGAGGAACATGTATATACTTACAATGGTGGATTGCTGTACAATGTGGGGTGAGGCTATACCGTTGACCACGATTGACTCGAAAAGAGTGGCGGACGCACTGATAGAGGCCTTTACCAGATTAGGCTTTCCGGATCAAATTCTGACGGATAATGGATCTCAGTTTTGTGGAAAACTCATGGAGGAGGTATTTAGGGTGTTTCACTCTAACCACATACATACCAGCCCTTACCACCCTCAAGCCAATGGGCAAGTAGAGCGTTTCAACGGCACGTTGATGACAATGCTCAGTGTAACAGTGAGGGAATTAGGTTAGGAGTAAAGAGTTAAGGAATGCTGCGCATTCCTTGACTAGGGGGAAAACCATAGTGAACGTGTGTGCACGAATGAAGAAGGGTATCTAGGAAAAACACACACGTCACTTGGGGCCAGCGAGAAGAGATGTCAACACCAAGAAGGGAGTCTCCATCATGTGTGCTGAGATAGAACGATTCAGCTAATAAAGTATCTTTCTAACAACGCGAAGACTTGTGTGCTGTACGATCACTATTATAACCTGTGTGTAACACTGTGACACAGGTTGATTTGGTGCCTAAAGAAAAATGGGGGGGGGAGAAAAGAACCCCCTGGGGAGTCGGGGGCGGAGAAATAAAAGAAAAACCAACAATAAAGGGTGTTTTGGGGTTTTGGGGTTTTCCTGGTTCCCGGAAAAAGGAATAT
>JACEFZ010013840.1:0-105000 GCA_014155875.1 Cepaea nemoralis
GGGGAGTTGTTTTATTAGTGTGGATGTGTGTATAGGTGTGGATGTGTGATAGAGGTGGCGAATATTAAGTGGTGAGTTGGCTGATGTGTGTTTGGGTTGGTAATGAAAATTGTGAGAGTGCGGGATATGTGTGTGGATAGGTGCGGTCTATGTTGGTTGGCGTGGTATGTGTGTGTGGTTTCTTTCTTCTTCTTCTTCTTCTTCTTCTTCTTCTTCTTCTTCTTCTTCTCTTCTGTTCTTCTCTTCTTCTCTTCTTCTTCTTTCTTCTTCTTCTTCATTCCTTCCTTCTTCTTCTTCTTCTTTTCTTCTCTTCTCTTTCGCCTCCTACTCCTCCTTCTTCTTCTTCTTCTTCTTCTTCTCTCTTCTTTTTCTTCTTCTTCTTTCTTCTCTTTCTTTTCTCTTCTCTTCTTCTTTCTTCTTCTTCTCTTCTTCTTCTTCTTCTTCTTCTTCTTCTTCTTCTTCTTCTTCTTCTTCATCTTGGTGTGTGATATGTGTGTGTGGTTGTGAAATGTGTGTCGTGGGCTTCAGTTGAATGGGTGCGGGCATGTATTTTTGCCTGGTTCTGTTTGAGTGCGTGGAGGTATGTGTGGGTGGGTGGGGAGTTTGGGTTGGGTAGGGTATGTTTTTGGGTTCGGGATATGAGGGTGATGGGGATGTTGGCTCACAACATTAACTATATGCACTGTTTATGGTTACAATCATTCATTTTATAATGTTTTTTTGTTTTCCTCATGTGAGGTATCGATGAGTAATCTGCATTGTTTATACTTAAAAAGTACTTTGACAAAACAGTTTTAATATATATTATTTTATATATATAATGTTATTATAGAGAGCTTATCATCTATGATATACGCTATTATTATATTATATATAATATATGATATTATATAATATATATACTATATATCATTTTATTTTATTTTCAGCTGGTCCAATAACTACACAGTAGGATTTTATAAGTTTAAATCGCTCACACTTTAAATGCAATTAACTTATTTTAAAACGTAAAGCAGCCTGTTAACACGCAATAGGGCTCAATTGTCATTACATGGATACATGGCATTTGTTTGTATGGTCAGTTCTATATGACTAAAAAACAATAACATAGATAATTTAACTAACAGTTTGACTTCTTCTTCTCTTCTTCTTCTTCTTCTTCTTTTCTTCTTCTTCTTCTTCTTCTTCTTCTCTTCTTCTTCTTCTTTCTTCTTCTTCTTTCTTCTTCCTTCTGCTTCTTCGCTTTCTTAATTCTCCTACATTCGCATACCATGGAGGATTGTTAACAAAATAGTTTGTCAACTTCTCTTACATGACAGATTAATTCCTCAAATAGTATGTCTACTCATTTTTCATTGTAGAATAGCCACAATAATTATGTGCCTACTTTCACTATCATGGCATATTAGTTGTCCCAAAATAGTATGTTTACATTCACTTCTCAATGCAGTAAAAGAATCTGAAATAATCTTATTTTATTTTATTTTCAGTGCTCCACAAATACAAAACAGGTTAGGATATTACGAGATCAAATCATCATCACACTTTCATTGCAGATAAATGCTTATTTTAAACGTAAAGCAGACTTAAATCACGAGATGATAGGGCGCATGGTCATAGATGGATGCCATGCATTTGATTTGTATATGGTCAATTCCCACGTTGGAAATAAAATAACCATAGATATTACTAAAATTGAGCTTCTTCTTCTTCTTCTCTATCTTCTTCTTCTTCTTCTTCTTCTTCTTCTTCTCTTCTTCTTCTTCTTCTTCTTCTTCTTCTTCTGTCTTCTTCTTCTTCTTCTTCTTCTTCTTCTTCTTCTTCTTCTTCTTCGTCTTCTTCTTCTTCGTCTTCTTCTTCTTCTTCTTCTTCTTCTTCTTCTTCTTTCTTCTTCTTCTTCTTTATGGTAATTGGTTAATGTTTTTTTATGTCAGTTCTTACTTAGATATGCTGAGCTACCATATGAAAGTATAGGTATACCTGCTTCTGTTAGCGCCGAAGTTGCGATGTTTAACTCCAGCGACACCCAATATTGTATAAAAGGCTTTGGGGAGGAGGCGCAAATGAGAGTTTACAAAGCTTTATCCTAGTGTGAGGACATCACCTAAGACTAACTCTGTCTGGCAGTGTACCGTGCCCTAGGCCTTGGTGGCAAATGGTGTAAAAATGTAGGAGAAAAAAAACGAAGCTCTATCAGCGGACAGTTGGAGAGTTGCTTTGCTGATACAGTAGCTCTGCAGCTTGTTTTGTTCCAGACTTGTTGTTGTTAATTTATCTTGAGTACACTAACAAATCAAATCACTTTATTTTAAAAGGGTCACAGAATTGGCACGCAGGCCCGTCCTTAAATTGGCCCTTCCAACCACTCTCTTTCGTTCACCAAGAGCAGTATACATTTACATAGGAAGCCAGATACACATTATGAAAATAATGTTTAAAACATAATCAGACAAATTACCATTTTATGGAGTCCGTATCCGCCTACCCTAAATCACCCACCCACACACAACAACTCCAACCTACCCACACAAAACTCCCCCCACATACACCCAGGTAGACATACATACCCTACCAGCCAACCCTCCCCCTTTCCGCACATCCCCAACCCCACACCTGGCCCTCACCTGTTCCCCAAACGAAAACACACTCGCCACCCAACAAACATCCCCCACCAACCCACAGCAGCCCACACCCACCCACATACACATCCTACCCACACATCCTATCCCACCAACCACCTCGAATACTCATCCCCCAGCCAATCTCCATCCGACCACATTTCCCCACGCCCGCAACACACATCCCTCACCAACACCACACATCGCACATCCACTCACATATTCCACCTACACAGCACATCCACACACCAACTGATATGTCTTCTACTCCGACACCACACACATCTCGATAACCACCTATACATCCCAATCCACTCAACACCAACCACCACCACACATACATCCCCACCCACAAAACCAATTGCCTAACCTCCCTCACCCACAACATCGTCCCCCCATCCGCACATCACATACTCCTCTACCCACGCAAGTAAAAAAATATTCCCAACCCCCAACACCGCCCACATATCCTCCCAACACATCCCACACCCACATCCCACCACCCACACATACATTCCGTCCACCCACCCACACATGCCCTAACCCATCCCCCACCCACCACACACGTCACCCTCCCAGCACATCACATACATCCTCTACCACTCAATATTCTCCAACCCACACACCGCCACATAATCCTCCCAACACTATCCACACCCACATCCACCACCCAAATACATCCTCCACGCCACCCACAAAGGCCTAACCCAATCCCCCACCACACAGCGTCCCCCACCCCCTCACATCACATACATCCTCTACCATGCAATATTCCCAACCACACACCACACCTATATCCCCACCCACATAACCACACAATATCCCACCCACTCCCACATAGATACCCTTATCATCCCTCCACCATACCCCAACCCACACAACACATACCCAACCACACAATAACAGATAACCCAACAAACACACCACACCCCTCCTCACCCCACCCATACATGCATTCCCACCATCCACAACACACACTCCCTGACGCAAACATCCTCCACTAACGCACCCACACACCCCCCTCACCCACACCACCAAACCACTCTCGATCACCATGCTTCGCTACTTCACAACATCCTCCACCCACTCACGCATCCCATCCCGACCATACACATCCCTCACCCACCTCACATTACCCACCCCCACCCCACTTCCCCATCCACGCATACCTCTCCCACCCATACACCCCACCAACCCACACATACTTCTCCCAACCACTACAAACATCATCCCCTCCACCACCATGCACACATCCCCACAGGTCGAGAGAGGATCATGATGCTTGGCAACATGATGTCTCTATAGTCGCCATGCTTTGTGTTTATGGAGATGATCATTTTACAAACTACCGTATTTCAAGACGGCATGTGCCAGTCGTCCAGTCATTTTCATGTTTTACTTGGATTGGTATAGCAACTCATTGCCAAACCCCTACTTCAAACTGTATAGCCACGATACATTGATACCTTTTATATCCCAGTTCATCGGATCATCCATTTAACTTAATCTGGAGCCAATCGAAGTGGGTATGTGGTAATGTGAAATTAGTGTTTAGTCATTTGGATTGGCTTTGTCTTTTGTCGTCCTTGAATGTCGTGATTGTAATGTACTGCTTGTTTCTGACGCGGTGAACTGTGTGTGTGTCTGTACTTGTAAATACATGACATATTATTTCTGCACAATGCGCACGACTTTCGTGCAGTGTCTGCCTACTTCATCCATGGCAGATTGTTTAACAATAGTTTGTCTACACTTCACTTATCGTGGACGGATTATTTCTCAAAATATTATGTCTAGCATTCATTTATCATGGCAGAATAGCTCACAATATATTCTGTCTACATTTACTTGATCATGGCAGAATCGATTCGCAAAATATATGTCTACATTCACTTATCATGGCAGATTAGTTGTCAAAATAGTATGTTTACATTCACTTCTATTGCAGTAAGAAGAAGCCTGATATATTATAAATACTTATATTATATATATACATATATATATAGATATATATAATGTATCGTATATATCTATATATATCAAATAATTTATATATAGTATCTATATATATAATTCTTAATTTTATTTTATTTTCAGCTGCTCTCAAAAACTACAACGGGAGGATTATGTAATAGTTTAAATCGCGCTCACACACTTTAAATGCAGATAAGCGTATTTAAAAACTTAGAAGCAGCCTGTAACCCCCAATCAGTTCGCAATTGTACTTAGATGGATGCCATGCATTTTGTTTTGATATGGTCATTTCCATATCGGAAAAAAACAATAACCTAGAGATTAACTAGAATTGACTTCTTCCTTCTTCTTCTTCTTCTTCTTCTTCCTTTCTATCCCTGCTTCTTCTTATTCTTCCTTCTTCTTCTTCTTCTTCTTCTTCTTCTTCCTTCTTCTTCTTCTTTTCTTCTTCTTCTCTTTCTTCTTCTTCTTCGTTCCTTCTTCTTCTTCTTCTTTCTTCGTCTTTCGTAAATTCTGCCTACTTTCGCATACCATGGCAGGGTGGTTTTAACAAATATTTTGTCAACATTCTCCTTATCATGCCAGATTATTCTCAAATATTGTTTCTACATTCATTTTTCATTGTAGAATAGCTCACAATATATTTAGTCTCTTTTCACTTATCATGATAATTAGTTGTCAAATAGTATCTTTTACATTTCACTTCTCAATGCAGTAAGAAGAATCTCACACATAATCTTATTTTATTTTATTTTCATCTGCTCCAACGACTACACACCAGGTATTATATTAGAGTATCAAATCATCATCACACTTTAATGCGATAGCTTATTTTTAAAACGTAAAGCAGACTTAAACACGCATGGGCGCAATCTAGTCATTGATGGATGCCATGGCATTTGTTTGATATGGTCAGGTAGCCGTTCGAAAAATCACCATAGATAATTACTAAAAATTGTCTTCTTTTCTTCTTTCTTCTTCTTCTTCTTCTTCTCTTCTCTTTCTTCTTCTTCTTCTTGCTTCTTCTTCTTCTTCTTTTATTCTTCTTCTTCTTCCTTCTTACTTCATTCTTTTCTTCTTCTTCTTCTTCTTATTATTATATTATTCTTATTATTATTATTATTATTTTATTTTATTAACTATTATTATTATTATTATTATAATTATTATTTATGGTAGAATATTTTGTTTCGTCCCGTCTTAGTTTAGATATGACTGAGCTACCGTATGACAGTAGACGATATTACCGCTCTGTTATCGCCGCATTTTGGAGATGCTTACCCAACCCGACACCCTACATTGTCTACGGCTTTCGGTCAGAGGAGCGCAATTGGGAGTCTATACCTTCTCTAGTGGTCGGACATGCACCCTAAGACTAAATTTCTGAGCAGGGTAGACCGGACTGGACTATTCTTGTGGCACTGGTCTAGTATCAAGCTCCGACAGCGGACAGTTAAGCATTGCTTTGCTGATCTTTAGCTTATGCAGCTTGTCTTGCTCCAGACGTTTGGTGGTTCCCTTTCCTTTTGAGTACACCCTAGCAGGCCGAGATAGTTATCAGCTGCATGAGCAACACATGGTCTCTAAGTCAGCCCATGCTTTATTTTATGGAGAGGACTCCATTTCATAACTCCGTATGTCAAGACGGCAAATGGGAAGTCAGGCAGTCATGTTAGATGTTTTAACCTGGTTGGTAATAGTATCTCATTGCCCCAACCCTACTTCAAACTGTATAGTACCATACACATTGACCTTTTATATCCAGTTCATCGAATCATACATTAAATTAATCTAGAGCCAAACAAGTTGGGATATGTTTAAATGTAGACTTTGTTATTCACTTGGAGTGGCTTTCTGTTTCGTCCTGAAATATTGGTATCTTGTATGGTATCCTATGTCTGACGCGGTGAGCTGTGTTGTTGTCTGTTTTTGTGGAATATATGACATATTATTTCCTGGAACATACCGCACACTATCGTGGCCGAATCCCTACTTTCACTTAAAATGGCAGATTGGTTAACAAATAGTTTTCGTTACATTCACTTATCATGACAGATTTGTTTTCTCAAATATTATGTCTACATTCATTTATTCATGGCAGAATAGCCACAATAGTAGGTCTACATTCACTAATCATAGGCGACTGATTCGCAAAATATTTATGACTACATTCACTTTCATTTGAGTTAGTTTGTCAAAACAGTATATCTAAATTCACCTTCTCATTGCCTATAGAAGCTGTAGTCTATATCTAACAATAGATCTATTTTATTTTATTTTCAGCTGCTCCCACAACTACAAACAGGTAGGATTGTATAAGTTTAAATCGTCATCACACTTTAAATGCAGTAACGTATTTTAAAACGTAAAGACAGCCTGCAATCACCCGCATAGGGCGCATTGTAATTCGATGGATGCCAGGCATTTTTGTTTGATTAGGTCAGTTCCATATCGAAAAAACAATAACCGTAGATAGTTTAACTAAAAATTGACTTCTTCTTCTTCTTCTCCCATTCTTCTTCTCTTCTTCTTCTTCTTCTTCTTCTTCTTTCTTCTTCTTTCTTCTTCTTCTTTCTTCTTCCTTCTTCTCTTCTTCTTCTTCTTCTTCTTCTTCTTTCTTCTTCTTCTTCCTTCTTCTTCTTCCTTCCTCTTCTTCCTGTTTCTATTTCTTCTTCTTCTTCTTCTTCTTCTTCTTCTTCTTCTTCTTCTTCTTCTTCTTCTTCTTCTTCTTCTTCTTCTTCGTTCTTCTTCTTCTTCTTCTTCTTCTTCTTCTTTTTCTTAAGTTCTGCCTACATTCGCATACCATGGCAGATTGGTTAACAAAATAGTTTGTCTACATTCTCTTATCATGACAGATTAATTCTCAAAATATTATGTCTACATTCATTTTTCATTGTAGAATAGCTCACAATATATTATGTCTACTTTCACTTATCATAGAGAATTAGTTGTCAAAATAGTATATTTACATTCACTTCTCAATGCAGTAAGAAGAATCTAAAAATAATCTTATTTATTTTATTTTCAGCTGCTCCAACAACTACAACAGGTAGGATAATTACGAGATCAAATCATCATCACACTTTAAATGCAGATAAGCCTTATTTTAAAACGGTAAAGCAGACTTAAACACGCAATAGGGCGCAATTGTCATTAGATGGATGCCATGCATTTGTTTGATATGGGCCAGGTTACACGTCGGAAATGAAATAACCATAGATAATTAACTAAAAATTGTCTTCTTCTTCTTCTTCTTCTTCTTCTTCTTCTTTTCTCTTCTCTTCTTCTTCTTCTTCTTCTTCTTCTTCTTCATCTTCTTCTTCTTCTTCTTCTTCTTCTTCTTATTTTATTAATATTATTATTATTATTATTATTATTATTATTATTTATGGTAGTAAATTTTGTTTATGTCACGTCTTAGTTAGATATGACTGAGCTACCGTATGACAGTAGACGATATTACCTGCTTCTGTTAGCGCCGAATTTTGGAGATGCTTACCAAACCCGACACCCTACATTGTGCCAACGGCTTCGGGCGGAGGAGCGCAATTGGGAGTCTATATGCCTTATCCTAGTGAGAGGACATGCAACCTAAAGACTAAATGTCATGGCAGGGTAGACCAGGCCCTATATCTTGGTGGGCAACTGGTCTAGGATCGAAGCTCCGACAGGCGGACAGTTAGAGCATTGCTTTGCTGATCTGGTAGCTTATGCAGCTTGTCTTGTTCCAGACGTATTGGTGTTACTTTTCCTTTGGAGTAACTAGACAGGCCGAGAGAGGTATCATGCTGCATGAGAAACACATGGTCTCTAAAGTCAGCCCAGGCTTTGTGTTATGGAGAGGAACTTCATTTCATAAACTACCGTATGTCAAGACGGCAAATGGGGAAGTCAGTCAGTCAGTTAATGTTTTACCTGGATTGGTAATAGTATCTCATTGCCCCAACCCTACTTCAAACTGTATAGTCCATGACACATTGACCCTTTTATATCCAAGTTCATCGAATTATACATTTACATTAATCTGGAGCCAATCAAGTGGATATGTGTTAAATGTAGAATTGTGTTTAGTCACTTGGAGTGGCTTTCTGTTGTCGTCCTGAAATATTGGTATCTTGTATGGTATCCTATTGTCTGACGCGGTGAGCTGTGTTGTGTGTCTGTTTTTGTGAATATATGACATATTAGTTCTGAACATACCGCACACTATCGTGCACGAATCCCTACTTTCACTTAAGATGGCAGATTGGTTAACAAAATAGTTTGTTTACATTCACTTATCATGACAGATTATTTCTCAAAATATTATGTCTACATTCATTTATCATGGCAGAATAGCTCACAATATAGTATGTCTACATTCACTTATCATGGCAGAATGATTCGCAAAATAGGATGTCTACATTCACTTATCATTTCAGATTAGTTGTCAAAACAGTATATCTACATTCACTTCTCATTGCACTAAGAAGAAGCTGCAATATATATCTAAAAATAATTATATTTTATTTTATTTTCAGCTGCTCCAACAACTACAACAGGTAGGATTTTATAAGTTTAAATCGTCATCACACGTTAAATTCAGATAAGCTAATTTTAAAACGTAAAGCAACCTGTAACACGCAATATGGCGCAATTGTAATTAGATGGATGCCGTGCATTTGTTTGATATGGTCAGTTCCATATCGGAAAAACACAATAACCATAGATAATTAACTAAAAATTGACTTCTTCTTCTTCTTCTTCTTCTTCTTCTTCTTCTTCTTCTTCTTCTTCTTCTTCTTCTTCTTCTTCTTCTTCTTCTTCTTCTTCTTTCTTCTTCTTCTTCTTCTTCTTCTTCTTCTTCTTCTTCTTCTTCTTCTTCTTCTTCTTCTTCTTCTTCTTCTTCTTCTTCTTTCTTAAATTCTGCCTACATTCGCATACCATGGCAGATTGGTTAACAAAATAGTTTGTCTACATTCTCTTATCATGACAGATTAATTCTTAAAATATTATGTCTACATTCATTTTTCATTGTAGAATAGCTCACAATATATTATGTCTACTTTCACTTATCATGGCAGATGTGTTGTCAAAATAGTATGTTTACATTCACTTCTCAATGCAGTAAGAAGAATCTAAAAATAATCTTATTTTATTTTATTTTCAGCTGCTCCAACAACTACAACAGGTAGGATATTACGAGATCAAATCATCATCACACTTTAAATGCAGATAAGCTTATGTTAAAACGTAAAGCAGACTTAAACACGCAATAGGTCGCAATTGTCATTAGATGGATGCCATGCATTTGTTTGATATGGTCAGGTACACGTCGGAAATGAAATAACCATAGATAATTAACTAAAAATTGTCTTCTTCTTCTTCTTCCTCTTCTTCTTCTCTCTTCTTCTTCTTCTTCTTCTTCTTCTTCTTCTTTATGGTAGTTAATGTTTTTTATGTCTGTTCTTACTTAGATATGACTGAGCTACCGTATGAAAGTAGAGGGTACTACCTGCTTCTGTTTGCGCCGAAGTTGGGCGATGTTTAACAAACACGACACCCAATATTGTGATAAAGGCTTCGGGCGGAGGAGCGCAAATGAGAGTGTACAAGCTTTATCCTAGTGGGAGGACATGCAACCTAAAGACTAACTGTCATGGCAGTGTAAACCATGCCCTAAGCCTTGGTGGGCAAATGGTGTAGGATCGAAGCTCTAGCAGGCGGACAGTTAGAGAATTGCTTTGCTGATACAGTAGCTTCTGCAGCTTGTTTTGTTCCAGACGTATTGGTGTTAATTTTCCTCTGGAGTACACTAGACAAATCAAATCAAATCAAATCAACTTTATTTTAAAAGGGTCACAAATTGGGCACGCAGGCCCGTCTTAAATTCGGCCCTTCCAACCACTCGTCTTTCGTTCACCAAGAGCAATATACATTTACATAGGAAGAAAGATACACATTATGAAATGAATGTTGTAAACATAATCAAGACAAATTACCATGTTATGAGGTCCGTATCCCACCTACCCATACATCACCCCACCCACACACACAACTCCACCTACCCACACACACACACACCAAGGGACACATACATAACCCACCAGCCAACCCATCCCCATCCCGCACATCCCCCCCACACACACTGCCCTCACCTGTTTCCCCAAACAAAACACACTCGCCACCCACAAACATCCCCCACCAACCCATACATCCCACATACACATCCTAACCCACACATCCTCTCCCCACCCACACCTCCAACTACCCATCCCCCAGCCACATCTCCATCGACCACATATTCCCCATCCACGCACACACATCCCCCACCAACCCACACATCGCACATCCACTCACACATCCCCAAACCATACACACACATCCCCACCAACTGACATATCCCTACTCCGACACACACACACACATCTCCCTAACCACCTATACATCCCCAATCCACTCACACACACCCCACCACCCACACATACATCCTCCACCCACCCATACATGCCCTAACCCAATCCCTCACCACGCACGTCCCCCACCCGCACATCACATATATCCTCTACCACGCAATATTCCCAATCCACACATCGCACACATATCCCTCACCAACACATCCCACACCCACATCCCACCACCCACACATACATCCTCCACCCACCCACACATGCCCTAACCCAATCCCCCACCACACACGTCCCCCACCAGCACATCACATACATCCTCTACCACGCAATATTCTCAACCCACACACCGCACACATATCCCTCACCAACACATCCCACACCCACATTCCACCACCCACAAATACATCATCCACCCACCCACACATGCCCTAATTCAATTCTCCACCACATACGTCCCCCACCCGCACATCACATACATCCTCTACCATGCAATATTCCCAACCCACACACCACACACATATTCCCACCCACATACCACACAATATTCCCACCAACACCCACATAGATACCCTTACCCATCCACCCACATACCCCCACCCACACACTCATACCCCAACCACACAATAACCCCAACAAACACACCACACACCTCTCCCCACCCACACATGCATTCCCCACCCATCCACCAACACACACTCACTGACGCAAACATCCTCCACTATGCTCCCACACACCCCCACCCACCCACACCCAACCAAACATCTCTCGATCACAATACCCCTACTCACTCATATCCTCCACCCACTCACGCATCCCACCCCGACACATACACATCCCTCACCCACCTACACATTACACACCCCCACCCACACATTCCCATCCACGCATACATCTCCCACCCATACATCCAACCACCCACACATACTTCTCCCAACCACCACACATCCCCTACTCACCCACACATATCCCCCACCCATACACATATTCCACGCACCCATCATTCACATCCCCTACACCACACACTATCCCCCACCCACACACATATCCTCACCCATACCACTACAAACAAACCATCCCCATCCACACACCATGCACACATCCCCCACAGGTCGAGAGAGGGATCATAATGCATTGGCAACACATGGTCTCTAAAGTCAGCCCAGGCTTTGTGTTATGGAGAGGAACTCCATTTTACAAACTACCGTATGTCAGGACGGCAAGGTGCCAGTCAGTCAGTCAGTTATTGTTTTACTTGGATTGGTAATAGCAACTCATTGCCCCAAACTCTACTTCAAACTGTATAGTCCATGATACATTGACCCTTTTATATCCAAGTTCATCGAATGATACATTTAACTTAATCTGGAGCAAATCAAGTGGGAATGTAGTAATGTGGAATAGTGTTTAGTCATTTGGATTGGCTGTCTGTTGTCGTCCTGAAATGTCGGTGTATTGTATGTAATGCTATTATCTGACGCGGTGAACTGTGTTGTGTGTCTGTACTTGTAAATACATGACATATTAGTTCTGAACATGCGCACACTGTCGTGCACGTCTGCCTACATTCAATTACCATGGCAGATTGGTTAACAAAATAGTTTGTCTATTGACTTATCATGACAGATTATTTCTCAAAATATTATGTCTACATTCATTTATCATGGCAGAATAGCTCACAATATAGTTTGTCTACTTTCACTTATCATGGCGGATTTGTTGTCAAATAGTATGTTTACATTCACTTCTCAATGCAGTAAGAAGAATCTGAAATATATATCTAAAAATAATCTTATTTTATTTTATTTTCAGCTGCTCCAACAACTACAACAGGTAGGATATTACGAGATCAAATCATCATCACACTTTAAATGCAGATAAGCTTATTTTAAAGCGTAAAGCAGCCTGTAACACGCAATAGGGCGCAATTGTCATTAAATGGATGCCATGCATTTGTTTGATATGATCAGTTCCATGTCGGAAAAAAACAATAACCATAGATAATTAACTAAAAACTGACTTCTTCATCTTCTTCTTCTTCTTCTTCTTCTTTCTTCTCTTCTTCTTCTTCTTCTTCTTCTTCTTCTTCTTCTTCTTCTTCTTCGTCTTCTTCTTCTCTTCTTCTTCCCTTCTTCTTCTTCTTCTTCTTCTTCTTCTTCTTCTTCTTCTTCTTCTTCTTCTTCTTCTTCTTCTTCTTCTTCTTCTTCTTCTTCTTCTTCTTCTTCTTCTTCTTCTTCTTTTTTCTTCTATTTCCCACGTTAATTCTGGGTGTAAAAACAGAAGAAAACATATGTACATAAATTTGTTTATGGTAGTTAATTTGTGAACTTGATTGCTAATTGCTCGTTCTCCCAACACTACTTTAAACTGTATAGTCCATGACATATTGACTCTTCTATATATAATTTAATCGAATTCACATCATAAATTTAACTTAATCTGGACGTGTAGCTGAAGCCACTCTATTGGGTATGTGGTAAATTTGAACGAGTGTTTAGTTGCTTTGAGTGGCTTTCTTTTGTCGTACTGTAATGTGGCTGTCTTGATGTGACGCTATTGTCTGAGGCGGTGAACGGTGTTGTGTATCTGTTTCTTATGCATTCATTGCATATTAATTCTGAACTAGTGTATACTATCGTGGACGTCTGCCTGCATTCCCTTATCATGGCGGAATAGTTCTCAAAATAGTGTATGTTATCATCAAAGTGTTATAATTCATAGGTTAGTTCTGTGTCTTGTGTGTGCGTGTAAGTTTGTCTACATTCACTGTTCATGACAGACACCAAAGATATGCGCGTTATGTAAAAATTAATGGAAATATGTCTATATTCACATTACATTGCACGCGTTTCACCATTGTCTACACGAGAATCCACGTCTGTCCACATAAAACAATCGTGTCAATTAATATGTAATCACGTCTATGCTAGTGTGTACGTGCAGACAGACTAGTTCTCAGTTACGTCAAATGGGGAAACATTGCGTCCACTAAGACAGCTAATAAATACATTTATATGAATCGAATGTAATTTATACAAGTTGATGTCATACGAAGAAACAAAGAAGACACTGGTCAACATAATAGCAGATATATATAATGAACTTGCTAGAATTCGATCCTGTCGCCTCCAAATGACAATAGGGCCACGCTGCAACTACACACATAGTTCTAGGTTCAGGTGCATGGCAGCGCTGGAATAAGACTGCACATTTTTGGAGATGTCTTCTGCTTCTTGTTCGTATTTCTTTTCTTCCTCTTTTTTTTTGTTTTTAATCCTTCTTCTTGTTCGTCTTCCTACTCTTCTTATGTAGCTTCTTTATGTCAGACGGGCCTGCGTGCCCAATTCTTAACCCTTTGAAAATAAAGACTTATTATTATTATTATTATTATTATCTTCACATCTTGTTCGCAATCAAATTCTAGTGCTGAGGCCGTTATGTCTTTCCAAGTCAAATTACTAGGCATCATATTTAAAGATGGCTATATTTTGTTGATTTGAACGTGATGAAGAACAAGAGAAAAAGAACAAACAACAACAACAAGTAGAAGCTGAAATATACATTTCAAAATAATAGAATTTATTTTTTATTTTCAGCTGAGCCAACAACTACAACAGGTACGATTTCATATGCTCCACTCCTCATAACACTTTGAATGGAAAAAAAAGTATTTATAACACGTTAAGTGGTCCTTAACACAAATAAAGGCTCATTTTTCATGTGATCCATCCACCCATCATGTGTCATGCCGGTAAGCGTGGGCGGTCATGTTCTGCCATCTCACTCGATCACCAGAGTCGTGAATAAGTTCCATGTTCCTGTCTTGACCATGCCACGTAGCCAAGCCATCCAGGTATTTACTTCTCTATCTTCCCCTTGGTCTCTTCCCCTCGATCATACCAGTCGTCAACAAGTTCTCCAAGTCATTTATTCTCATAACATGCCCAAAAAATTGTGACTGTCTACGTCTAATGTCTCTAATCAGTTTACAATCTTCATTTGTTTCTTGAAGGACTTGCTCAATAGTTTGTTCTGTCTGTCCATTATATACTTTGCACTTTCCTCAGAAAACACATTTCTACAGCCATGTGATGCAGGACACATATAAGTATGGTGTAGTAATTACCAAGCCAGAATTGAAAATAACCATATTGAAATAATAAAAAAAAAATCTTCTCTTCTTCTTCTTCTTCTTCTTCTTCTTCTTCTTCTTCTTCTTCTTCTTCTTCTTCTTCTTCTTCTTCTTCTTCTTCTTCTTCTTCTTCTTCTTCTTCTTCTTCTTCTTCTTCTTCTTCTTCTTATTATTATTATTATTATTATTATTATTATTATTATTATTATTTACTTTCGTCTTCCTCCTCTTCCCCCGTCTTCTTCTTGTTCGTCTTCTGTTTCTCTGTCTTCTTCTTCTTATTCTTTGATTACTAGAATATTAGATAGACTCCGACAAAGAAGTTGAAGTAATTATTTCAATATATCGAATTTCTTGTTATTTTCAGCTGAGCCAACAACTACAACAGGTACGATTTTATATCTTCTAATGCTCACCACACTTTGAATGAAAATACAGTATTTATAAAACGTAAAGTGGCCTTTAACACAAATAAAGGCGCATTTTTATGTGATGCAAGACACATATTCGTATGGTGGGCCAATTCTAAGCCGGAATCGAAAATAACCATATTTTAATTGTTTTCTTCTTCTTCTTCTTCTTCTACTTCTTCTTCTTCTTCTTCTTCTTCTTCTTCTTCTTCTTCTTCTTCTTCTTCTTCTTCTTCTTCTTCTTTTTTCTTCTTCTTCTTCTTCTTCTCTTCTTCTTCTTCTTCTTCTTCTTCTTCTTCTTCTTCTTCTTCTTCTTCTTCTTCTTCTTCTTCTTCTTCTTCTTCTTCTTCTTCTTCTTCTTCTTCTTCTTCTTCTTCTTCTTCTTCTTCCTTCTTCTTCTTCTTCTATTCCTAATTATTCTTTCCTTCTCTTTCTTCTCTTCCCCCGTCTTCGTCTTGTAGTCCTTCTGTTTCTCTTTCTTCTTGCTCTTGTTCCTTGATTACTAGAATATTAGATAAACTCCGACAAAGAAGTTGAAGTAATTATTTTAATGTATCGAATTTCTTGCTATTTTCAGCTGAGCCAACAACTACAACAGGTACAATTATATATCTTCCAATGCTCACCACACTTTGAATGAAAATAAACTATTTATAAAACGTAAAGTGGCCTTTAACACAAATAAAGGCGCATTTTTCATTTGATGGAGGAAACATATACGTATGGTGTGGTCAGTTCCAATCCTGAATAAAATAACACTATTTAATTTATACGTAATTGTTTACTTCTTCTTCTTCTTCTTCTTCTTCTTCTTCTTCTTCTTCTTCTTCTTCTTCTTCTTCTTCTTCTTCTTCTTCTTCTTCTTCTTCTTCTTCTTCTTCTTCTTCTTCTTCCTCTTCTTCTCTTCGGTCTTAAATTCTAATTCTTCTTAACTTCGCCTTCCTCCTCTTCCCCCTTCTTATTTTTGTTAATCTTCTGTTTCCCTTCCTTCTTCTTCTTGTTCTTTGTTTAGACTTGAGCACTGACTTCAGGTTCGGAAAGAAATGGCATATAGTGATGGAAATAATGCCTAGAAAATCACTTCGATGTTGTTCGTGACGTCCTGCCGAAGAACATGCATTTTTTATACGTGTGATGAAAGTATGGATGTATCTTCAAGCATTTCGAATATGATAATGTTGATAACATATACAAGAAAAAGAAAATATGAGACAACATTTGTTTTTCTAAAGTTATACCACTACATCAAATAATCGAAAGAAGTATCTCATTCACTAGAATAATAGATTGACACCGACAAAGAAGTTGAAGTAAATATTTCAATATTATCGAATTTCATTTTATTTTCAGCTGAGCCAACAACTACAACAGGTACGATTCTATATTTTCTACTGCTCATCACACTTTGTATGAAAATAAACTATTTATAAAACGCAATGTGGCTTTTAACAGAAATAAAGGCACATTTTTCATGTAATGCAGGACGCATGTTAGTATGGTGTGGCAACTTGCAAGCTGGAATTGAAAATAAACATATGTAAATAATAAAGAATTGTCTTCTTCTTCTTCTTCTTCTTCTTCTTCTTCTTCTTCTTCTTCTTCTTCTTCTTCTTCTTCTTCTTCTTCTTCTTCTTCTTCTTCTTCTTCTTCTTCTTCTTCTTCTTCTTCTTCTTCTTCTTCTTCTTCTTCTTCTGCTTCTTCTTCTTCTTCTTATTTATGGTAGTAAATGTTTTTTTTAATGTCAGGTCTTAGTTAGATATGACTGTGCTACCGTATGACAGTAGACGGTACTACCTGCTTCTGTTAGCGCCGAAGTTGGGAGATGCTTACCAAACCCGACACCCCACGCTGTGCCAACGGCTTCGGGTGGAGGAGCGCAATTGGTAGTGTACATGCCTTATCCTAGTGGGAGGACATGCAACCTAAAGACTAAATGTCAAGGCACGGTAGACCAGTCCCTAAGCCTTGGTTGGCAACTGGTCTAGGATCAAAACTCCGACAGGCGGACAGTTATAGCATTGCTTTGCTGATCCGGTAGCTTATGCAGCTTGCCTTGTTCCATACGTATTGGTGTTACCTTTCCTTTGGAGTATACTAGATAGGCCTATAGAGGGATCATGCTACATTGGCAACACATGGTCTCTAAAGTCAGCCGAGGCTTTGTGTTATGGAGAGGAACTCCATTTTACAAACTATCGTATGTCAAGACGACAAAGTGGAAGTCAGTCAGTCAGTTAATGTTTTACCTGGATTGGTAATAGTATCTCATTGCCCCAACCCTACTTCGAACTGTACAGTCCATGACATATTGAACCTTTATATCCAAGTTCATCGAATCATACATTTAACTTGATCTGTAGCCAATCAAGAGGGTATGTGGTAAATGTGGAATAGTGTCTAGCCACTTGGAGTGGCTTTCTGTTGTCGTCCTGAAATGTTTGTGTATTGAATGAGATGCCATTGCCTGATGCTTGAACTGTGTTGTGTGTCTGTACTTGAGAATACATGACATTTTAGTTCTGAACATAGCGCACACTATCGTGCACGTCTGCCTACATTCACTTACCATAGCAGATTGGTTAACAAAATAGTTTGTCTACATTCACTTATCATGAGAGATTAATTCTCAAAATATTATGTCTACATTCATTTATCATGGCAGAATAACTCACAATATAATATGTCTACATTCACTTATAATGGCAGATTGATTTGCAAAATAGTATGTCTACATTCACCTAGCTGAGTGGTTTCGAGGTATGGTGTCCGCCTCGAAATGCTGGTTGTCCCGCGTACAGGCCCCGGTGAGGACCGAGATTTATTTTCGTTACATCCTCCTGGACTTCCAGTAATAAAATTTCCCCTGGTCTCTGGGTAGTGAGATCGGACGCCAGTGTGTATTTTTGCGCACGTAAAGAATCCCTTGGCAGTTGGGAATCGAAAAATAGTAGCCTAACGGCGCTGCCCGGGCACAATTTCGAGTTAAAAATCTACCTAAAGTATTTCAGGATCCTCGCGGATGCAACGGAGTTCGAACGAACGAACAAACTTTATTTTCGAAGGGTAACAAATTGGGCACGCAGACCCGTCTTACATTGGCCCTTCTAATCACTCATCTTTCGTTCATCAGTGCATAGTGCATTCACATAGGAAAAAAACATTGTCAAATGAATATATGTAAGTATAAACAACGCATGTTACCATGTTATGAGACAAATCCCCCACCCACCCATCTATCCATTCGCGTGTCCCCCACACGCACATCCACCACCCAACCACACACATACCCACAGGCACATACATGACCCCCATCCATCCACGCATCCCCCAACCAACATGTCAAACACACCCCCACATACATCATCTCCCTACCCACACACACACATCTCCCACCCACCACACATCCCCAATCCACCCAGGCACACATGCATGCAACCACCCATCCATACCTACTCACACGCACACATCCTCCACCCATCCCATAACCTACCAACACTCACCGACCCACATATCCTCCACCACCCACCCACACACCCCTAAACACTCAGCCAAACACACATCCCCCAACCACATTTCCAACACCCCACACACCACACATATTCCCGCCAACTCACATATCCTGCACTTACCCACACACAAAACCCGAACCCACCCACACATCCCCCACTTGCAAACATATCACCCACCACACAATTCCCCCACCCACACATCCCGCACCCACATATCCCCTACCACCCCCAACCTACACACACTCACCCTCCCACACATCCTCCACCCACCCACTCGCCAACCATCCCACCCCGATCTCCAAACCCCAATCACACATCCCTTAACTACACATCTCACCACCCATACACACACACACACACACACACACACACACATTAGTTATCTCCCCACCCATACACACATCCTTACCCATCAACACATTCCTCATCCAAAAACACACACCAACCACCCACACACACCCCACCACCCACATATACCCCACCCACACACATCCGCCTTCTCACCCACACACACATCCCCCACCCATACACTCATCTCTCACACACATCCACCCACTCACGTACTCATCCATCAACCACTCACACCCACACATCACCCACCCACCCATCAACACATGCATCTCTCATCTACCCTCCCACCCACACACACCCCAACCACCCAGCCAAACACACATCCCCCATCCTCACATACATCCTTCATCCACCCGCACATCCCACACCTCCCCCATCCCACACAACACCCCACCCATAAACGCATCCCCCACACACACACATCCCCCACATGCATTCCCCATACACATCCCCGCCACACATCTCTCACCCACACACACAAATCTCCCCACCCACCCACACATCCCCCACCTACAAACATCCTCACCGGCCACACATGCATCCTCCATCAACTCACATTTATTCCATCCACACTCACACACTCAGACCCACACAGACATATCCCACTCACAGACACACCCCCACACCCATCCCCCACACCCATCCGCAACCACACACATCTCCCACACACCCATTCACCCACCCAAATACACATTCCCTACCCACACCCCCAACCAACCAACACCCACATACTTCAACCATCCTCCCAAATATCCCCACCCACACACACATCCCTCACACACATACATCCCCACCGACCACACATCCCTTCACCCATTCACACATCACGCATCAACCACACACATCCCCACACACAACCCCTCCACACATACATTCCCCCACCACCTCACACACCACATCCCTCACATACACACCCACACACACATCCTCACATCTAGACACATACATGATGCCTCACATGATCACTGAAACTAATAAGAACAAACTCCCACACTTTACACACAGTTGAGGACACTGACGATTGTCGTGAGCATTCTCGCAAAAATTGTAAGAAATGGGAAAAAAAATTGTACATATACATTGTGTAGCGTAAAAAATTGGTGATGCAATTCAACTCTCTCTCTTCTCTCTCTCTCTCTCTCCTCTCTCTCTCTCTCTCTCTCTCTCTCTCTCTCTCTCTCTCTCTCTCTCTCTCTCTCTCTCTCTCCTCCTGACTACTAACGCTCTCACTCACATTACAGTAATGTTATATTATACATGATAAAATCAAGTGTGCATACATACAAACTGATAATGTGAAAGATGAAAATAAGCAAAAAATATGGAATGGCAATGTTACAGGACATGCGTGCACTCAACTCTCTCTCTCTCTCCTCCTCTCTCACTCCTCTCTCTCATGCTCGTCTCTCTCTCCTCTCTCCTCTTCTGCTCTTCTCTCTCTCATCTCCTCTCTCGTTATTACAACAGGCACACACAACACCGCAACATTCATTAACTCTCTTCTCCTCTCTCTCTATCTCCTCCTTCTCTCTCTACTCCCCCTCACTTACTCCCTAACTCTCTCACACACTCTACAGTGATGTACATGTGTTCATGTTATAAATTATAACATTTATTGGCATTTAAAATGGTAATATGAACATTAGAATACACAAAATATATGGAATAGCATGTTACATGATATGCATGCGCTTAAATCTCTCTTTCTCTCTCTCTCTCTCTCTCTCTCTCTCTCTCTCTCTCTCTCTCTCTCTCTCTCTCTCTGTTTCTCTCTCTCTCTCTTTCTCAACAACACACACCCAAAGACACTCACAAACAATTCGCGTGCACATACACACACATTAACAAATCCATTCTTCCACTGTCTCTCTGTCGTTCGCTCTCTCTCTCTCTCTCTCTCTCTCTCTCTCTCTCACTCTCTCTCTCTCTCTCTCTCTCTCACTCGCAGTCACTATTTCACCCATTAAGTTTACTCTCTCCATCTTTCATTTACTCAATATCACACTCTCTTTCACTCTCACTCACACACAGACAGCCACACACCCTCTCGCTATCAAATACACACTCCCTCGCATACACACGAAAGCATATACACATACATACACGAGCATAAACACAATATACACACGCAAATACACACATATCCCCTCGCACACATACACACATCCACACCCATACACACATACTTACACACACACACACATACACACTCCCTCGCATACACTGCATGCATGCACACATACACACAAACATGCACATACATACACGAACATATATATATATATATATATATATATATATATATATATATATATATATATATATATATATATATATACGCAAACACACACACATACATATACACACACATGTACGTACACTACAAACACACATATAAACATACTTACACACGCAAGCACTCATACAAACACACATTTACACACACTTACACATACACACCCATACGCACATTCAGACGTGCACACACATACACCCGCATACACACACATAAACACACGCATACACATATGGACACACATACACGCCCACCCATCCACCCACACTCTTACTCACACATATACGCTGCCTCACATAATCTAACCCTCTCACTAAACCACACTAACTCACTCTCTTACTCGCACAGACAAGTTCACAGACACACACACACATCACTCACCCACTCTCTCTCTCTCTCACTCATTAACTTCTCATGCACTCTCGCACTAACCCACTGTCTCTCTCTTGCACACTCACTCGCTCTCACACTCACTCACACACGCACATACACACATACTCACAAATTATCCCCCTCACTCACTAGCTCACTCTCCCTTACTCACTCACTCACCCGGTGGCTCTCTAACTCACACTCACTCTCTCACACAGACTGGTATACACACAACACAACCTCTCTCTCACACTAACTCATTCTCTCACTCAATCTCTCACACATACGTTACACAGACATTCACCTACTCTTTCACTCTCGCAGGCACACGCGCATACACACTCTCTCACTTTATCTGTCTCATACTCACTCTCTCACTCACACTCTTTCTCATTCACTCTCTCACCAACTCTCTCACTCACACAGTGAAAAATGATAAGTGAAAAAATGATACCAGTAGGTGACTTATGGAGGACATATAGTAGGTATGAAGTAAGTATTGAAAGAGTGTTCGGTTGAATATGTAGGGACTCATTGGCGTTTTCAGATCTTGTGGAAGGCTATTTCACAAGTGAGCACCAGAATACGCGAAACATGGTTTGTATAAGTCCAATCTAGGCTTTGGAACCTTTAATAAATTTAAGGCTTACTGTTCATTGCATTAGATTGAATTAGCGGTAGAAGATACTCTAGGGTATTTTCAGATATAATTTTATTCACTAATTTGGCTTTGTTAAAAGGAATCGCTTTCGAAGTGGTAGAATTCTTAGATGACTATATAAGTTATTACTTTCAACGTGCTTTATGCCAGAAACTAGACGTATAGCGCGGTATTGAATGCGAACACAGTCGTTTCATATTAGATTTAGGGCACCCATCCCAGACTGTGGAACAATAATCGAGAGGTGATTGGATATAGCATGCATAGAATATTTTTCGTGTGCTTTCATCCAAAAAGTGCTGAATTTTAGTAAGTTGGTAAACATTTTGTGCTAATCTCTTGGTGAGGACGTGAACATGAAAGCTCCAGTTTAGATGCCTGTCAATTAAAAGACCTAATGTTTTGTGTTCATTTACATTAACTATAGGTAACGTGTCCACGTGGAGATTGAGCGGTGCCCCAGTTATGGCTAGGGTCTGTAGTTTTTGTCTGGTCGTTATTAGCATGGATTTGGTTTTGTCGATGTTAATAATCATGCGGTGTTAATTGCTCCATCTACTAAGGTTATCAAGTTCGTTTTGTAAAGAGCTCTCCAAGTCACTAAGGTTTTCTTGACTAGTGTATATTGTGCAGTCGTCTGCAAATAGGTTACACAAAGTATTGAGATAAAAAGGAAGATCGTTAATATAAACTGTAAAAATCAGCGGTCCTAGTATTGAGCGCTGAGGCACACCAATATTAAGTTGTGTGGGTCTTGATAGACAGTTATTGAAGGACACTACTTAGTTGTCTGTCGGAATAAAAATGACGTAATTAGGTTCACCATACTTGGTGCTAGTCTTCATTTGTTTGAATTGTCTAATTAAAATAGCATGATCTACCATATCAAAGGCCTTTTTAAAGTCTACAAATACTGCTCCACAAATGTTGCCATTGATTGATACAAAGATGCCAGTTATCGGTCATTTCTGTTAGGGCACTATGACAAGAATATTTAGGTCGAAACCCAGATTGACTGTCAATTATTAGATCGTTGTTAATTAAATGGTGTAATGTTATTTTATATATGTGTTTTTCTAATGGCTTTGGTAGCGACGATAGTAAGGAAATAGATCAATAATTAACCAAGACGCTATTATCAGTTGAGCCATTTTTAAGTAGAGGATAAATTTTAGCAATTTGAAAGGCAGATGGAAAGTAGTATTTTGACAGGCACTGGTTATATATGAACGTCAAGGTCTCACTAATAATTGGTGTAGCACACCGACGAATTTTATTACTGATACCATCTAGGCCTTCTGAATTTGTTGCTTTGAGCTTTGAGAGATATTTATAAACTTCTGCAACATACATCAAGGGAATCTCATGGGGAAAAATTCTAGAGCATTTCTCTTCACAGAATGATGACAGTGAGCTTAAATTACAAGCTGAGTCTGGTATTGGGGACTTTAGATTCTCTATTTCTGATTGAAAGAAGCAACTGAAATCCTCGCATGTTATAGTGCTCGGTATTGCTGATCCTGAAGAGTGTTTCTTGTTGGTTAGCGAGTTAATAGCCTTTTATATATTTGTGTTATTTGATTTATCTACAATCACATTTTTGAAATGATCTTTCTTTATCCTACGAATTTCATATTTAACTTTATTTCTTAGTCTGCGGTAATAGATAAAATCTTTATTTTTGTGTTGTATTTCGTTCTCTCGTGATTTCGAGAACTTCACGAGTCACCCATGGAGATTTATGCTGATTCTTGACTCGAACTTCTGTGACTGGCACATGTTTATCAAACACACAGTAGACTGTCTTTGTCCAGTAAGCTAGAGTATCATGCGGATCAGGAAGTTGGTAAACATGTTCAAGGGCTGCATTTTTTAAGTCGTCTAAAAATAAACTTTGGTTGAGAGCTTTTAGATTTCTAATTTTGATGATTAAATGTTTATTTTTAGGAGATTTGAACCCAGTTTTCGACCATGTACAACATATTGGGTAATGATCTCTAACTGCACTAACGGTAACATAGCATTCGATAATATTAACTGGACAAGTAATAATATATATATATATATATATATATATATATATATATATATATATATATATATATATATATATATATATATATGATCAATTATCGTTGAGGAGGTGTCTGTAAAATCTTGTGGACGGTTTATTAGTTGTTTGAAATCTTAAGATAGAGTGATATCGTCCCATGTCTGGTTGGATTTAGTAATATCTATGTTAAAGTCACCTAATATCATGACTTCTCTACCTTCTGTAAACACACCATCCATCATTGTAGTGAAACAGTCATACCAACTGTACCCAGAACACGGATTCCGATATAGGTATCCAATGAGAAACTGTTGTTGACTGGCTGGCTTCACCTCTAACCAAACACACTGTATCTCTACTGACTCGAGATCACTTCTATGGGAACAGTTGAGAGAATTGGAAATGTATACAGCAATACATGTCTCTAATTTTTGATTTGCGTCTCTTCGAATTACTTTAAGCCCCTTAAGAGTGATTTCAGAGTCGGTTATTTTGTCGTTGAGACGACTTTCTGTGATTCTAAACACATGGAATTGTTTGCACAGTATTACCGAAAGCTCAGGTAATTTATTGAGCAAATGATAGATGTTGAGATGGCCTATACGTAGGCCATCTTTTTGGAGCCACTGATCGTGATTGGCGAACATTGCACGATGAAAGGATGATGTCGCTTGCGGTAGAAAATTTCAGAGTTTTTGAAACTTTATTTAGTAGTAGTTAAGACCATTAGATGGGGTAGGAAAATGTCTGTGCTGAAGTGACATCATGAAAGCTTGATGCAGAGCTGCAGGATTGTTTTGCATTAGCTGTTGAAGTTGGCGGTTCCACTGATAGGAGTGTAGATTACCGTCCAACGAGGGACCACTGCTGTGAGAGTTACTGGAAGTGCCTACATTAGAAGCATACATCGGGTGCACAGCAACATTCTTTAACGGTGTTCCCTTTGACATAATAGGAGGAGGCTGCTTTAAGGGCAAGGGAGGAAACAAAACATCATAGTTAGCAACACTGGGATTGGAGCCTAGGTTACTTTCTACGACATTGTATTCATGGGGTATAGGCAATGGTGGTGCAGGAAGAGAAGGAGCGTTTTCTGAACACTTTGAGATGGCTGTCTCCGGGGGTGAAGTTTGGTTTACTCTGTAACTGGTGCTGGTTGTTGTGCGCGTTCGGGATATTTTATGTTCTTCGCTAGTATACTACTTCCTAGCTTGGAACAATGTATTTGATCCCTGTATAGTTTTTTCTTAGGAGCCCCGGACGACGAAGTAAAGTACGGGGTGATATTAATGAAACTAATGGCATTGTCTTTACAAACTTTATACAAAGTTAGATTGGCAGCATCGGCAGTACGACGCTGGAATCCATAACATGGTGGAATGATGGATGAAATGAACATAGATGAGTTATGAAATTTATTCTGCAACAGTACCTCCAGCGTAGCTAGTTGTGAGGTGCTTATGATGTTATTATCCATTATGTCATTGACACCAATATGGACTGTTGCTTTTTTAATTCTCTCATTCACTTGGAATTTTCGCAGTGTAGCGGTCAGCCTATCCATGTCAGCGCCTGGTAGAGGGAAGATTACAGTTGACTAGCTGTCAGAAGATGACATGCGATCGCTATATATTTCCTTCAGCAGGAAGTCTCCAATGTTAACATTATTTGCATTGTCATCTATTGTTATTTCACGCTGCTGGTGTGTCCGCTTGGGCTGTTGTTCCCACTGACCACTGTGATATTTCTTGTGCTCTTGTTTATTATAGCTTGCTTGTGTTGGTTGTTGATGCCCAGTAGTCGTAACAATTGAGCTTTGTGATTCCTGGTCTGCTGCTGGAGAGTCTACACTTAAGGCCTGGAACCTGTTGCTGATATGCACATCAATGGGGTAGATGGATGGGGTGCGTTCTACAGGTTTAGAAGTAGTTTTGTTGATTGCTAGAAACTGTCTGTATGTCATTATGAGACGAACATTCACTGGATATACACGCATCTACAACACCAAGGATAGTTTCTGTCTGTGCACGTTTATTAAATGACCGTGCGCTTTTTAGTCTTAAAGCATGTGTGGATGCTTTGAAAGTTTCCTTCTCTTGTCTAAGGAATCGGATTTCTTCTCGAAGAAGATGGTTTTCGATTTTAAGCACAGCAACAATATTAGTGGTGTTGCTGGTAATAAAATCTTTTAACCTCATCTCCAAAGCCTGAATTAGTTCCACGACAATCATTGTGGCTCTGTGGTTCGGCCGAAGAAAGAGTGCTTGAATGTGATGTGCTGGTTTGATAGGATTGAGCTGGTGAATTCTGTTGTATGTCCAGCTGGAATTCAGTGTCTGATTGTTCACTAGACAACACGATTGAGGTTGGCGATGAAGATGATCGATATATTCGCTGAGCTAGCGTGCTCGTCAACATTTTTCCGGTCTGTTTATGTTTACATTGTGCCGCTTGGACACAGTTGATGACCCCAAGATGGAGGACATTTTGGCAATATAGGCAGCTCGATAAGGCAAGGAATAAAATAGTATTGCAGGCCTTTCTGTAGGTCGTGCTTGACGTTTAACTTGCTAGTCACGCATGGTTAATTCTCATGTTGTCGTGAATCGATAATTGGTAAAATTCAAAAATGGATGACATTACCGTTACGAATCACAAAGAAATCCTCATTTAACTAAATACACATTCACATAAACTTGACATGTTGAGTTGTATGTAAATCCAGCTTTAAAACGTACACAATGATGGAGTAAATATACGCACAGGCCTTTCTGTAGAAGGTGCGTGGTGTTTATCACTTGTTAGTCACGCATGGCAAATTCTCACGTTGCCGTCAATCGATAATTGGTAACATTCATAGATTGGTGCTCTTACGGCCACATAAAATAAAGAAACTCTCATTTCATTAAATAAACAGTCAGATAGACTTGAACTGTTGAGTAGTATGTAAATCCAGTTTAGATCGAACACAATGACGCAGCAACGCGATTGATTGAGTAAACTTGTTAAAATATTCAAAAATCGGGAGAATATGGTTTTTTTCGTGCATTGAGCTGAGTTTCTCCATACTCAGGTTTGAGTTAGGAGGAAAACGGATCACTTATGGGTTAAACCGTGTGCCGTGATTTTCTTTATAACGTATCCACGTATAATATCCTATCAGTTGCCGTGACTCTCTATTCTCAACAACACTATTGCCTACCATGTACCATGTGATGCCACACCAAACAAAATTCATCTGCCTATTTTAGACATCCCATATATATGTGCTCAAACCGCAATTCCTTTCATAAACTAAACCAATGCCTTATGTCCTTCCTCACCCTCTGAATTTTAACAGCCATAAAGTGCATCTAAGCCAAATATTTCATTGTCTCCCATTACATTAGTACGTCTTTCTTTAATTATGTCATCTTCACTATCCGTTGTTAATCTGTTGTTAAAGAACTCAGGTCTTAAGGTCATATATTCCTGGATTTTTCTCAAGTCAGCTTCCGTCGTCGAATAATTTTGTCTATTATTATTCTTCTTCTTAAGTGCTTTCTTTCTATTTCCTTTATTTGCGTCGGTCTGCTCACTGTTTCCTGTACACCTTACATACCGCTTACATCTCCCCATCTCATCTTCAGATGATACACTGATGATAGTTCCCTCATCAGAGTCATAATAGTTTACTGCAGACACGTCGATCGTATTCTTATAGTCGGCTTTAGAACGTCTGACTTTCTTCTTATCTCTATTCCCCATGTTCCGCTTCTGGACAACTTCAATATCTTAGTTGAGGAAACTGACATCTCAGTTGTACCTTTATTCAAAGTATCTTTTTCTCTCTCTCTTGGTATTCGTCTCCTAGCCTTCGCTACTTTTCTGTCATATGTACTGGCATCTTGTTCTAAAGAGTCGCCAACTAAAATTTTGTCTGTCTGTCTACTAGCAACCACATCGTATGAGGAAACATCACGCTACGAGTCAGGATTTGCTCGTAGTGCAATCCTCTCGTTCCCTGAATCATCAGTATCTGTAGTTGTTTTAGCAGCGCAGTATTTATTATAATATGCGGCGGTAGAGGTGGAAATATCCTCTCCATAACCTAAACCCTCACATCTAACATTCCTACACCATTTAGGAATTAATTTAATGTCTATACCTGAGGAACTTGACACACCAGTCGTCGTACCTCTATTAACTATCATACTATTGGTAGTATTCCTTTCCTTAATACTTTTTCCTCCTTGGTCTCTTTTCGTCTTTGGTTGTTATTTGTTATCTTTTCTTAATTTCAACCGTGTCTCCCTTAGTCAAGTAAGTTGGTTTTAATTGAGTCTCTACTAACTCGGTTTGACTTCCCTTCGTTACCTTGCTAACTGGTTTGTACCTGGACTTTTCCTCTACTGTATCAACCTGTGTCTGTGTGTTCCGTTCTACCACTTCAATCAGCTGCGTCTGAGTCTGTTGGTTTATTTTCTTTATTAACCCCGTCATCTGCTTTTCCTGTTTAACAGTCAAATTCATAACCATCTTAGGAGTAGTTGAATTCTTACTTACATTTCCTACTCCTGTTCTTGGACCCTGACCTCAGATACTGTCTCCGTCTTTGTTCAAACCAATCGTCCCGTCTTTTCCTAGCAGTTTTGCTATGGGATGGTTAATTAAACTTATCAGGTCTTCTAATATTATAATATTAAATTGATACTTTACAAGTGTTGGCTGTCCAAAATAGTTCTCTGCCTGTAGTTAGACACTCGTCAAAAGCTGCACATTAATGATTCTCAGGTTTCGCTCTCGTATGTTGAGACTGAGAGGCACGGTATCTGGCACCCAAATACTTGAAAAAGGATCAACAAGGTGGCTTCAGTACTCCGTAAGGGTCGATAATGCTCTATAAGACTCGATGACAACAGTGCAGGCAGCGGCTGACTGAGTTGACAAAGCGGGCTTCACCACCCCGTAAAGATCTTAAAGCTGAAAAGTGCTTGAAGTCGGCAATCAACAACTGTGATCAGAGGACAGCACTGGCCAGCCCTCTGAAATCAGCAATGAACGACAGTGTAGAGCAGCAGCGTTATTCAGGCAACGAGCAGACTGTGTGACAACGATTCAGTCAGCAAAATTTGACAACGAGCCTGTATGTCGTATTCTTCGTTCCAGCATGTTGAAAAAATTTTTCACTTCTAGACGCCTTGAAACGACTCGATCTGGCAATTAAAGTAGGGTCCTTTCTTTAACAGGACGGCAACTCAGTTTGCCTACCCGCTTCCAAGGGTTCTACATCAACGTGATCGCTTAACATTTTGATAATCACCAGAGTCCAAGACACTTATGATCAAGCGAAGTAATTTTTCGTTATTTGAGCTGCTGATCCAAACGACTTTTCGGTTTTGATTCCGTCAAGCGAGGTCAGATTCAACAATTACAACGGCTTTTGATCCCCTCTCAAGCGACGACCAAGGTCATGTACTGGTTCAAGGGTAACGGCTCCTATAAAACACCTTGACGTTCAAAGCAACGGTTGTTCTTAAATTGATGGCAAGCCTTATTTTGATATATAGCTTATAATTCCATATGTATGGTGGACTCAAAAAAAAGAACAGCCAAGTCAGCGCAGTATCTGACGCACTGTGTAGCGAAGACTTGGTCAAAGACGCACGCCCTGATATTACTGTGTAGCAAAGATTTGGTCAGAGACGCCGGCTCGTTAAATTTCTCTATAGTCGACAATTTTCAGCTGCCATTACGCTATGGTATTGACGAAAACAAAGAAACAGCCATGTTTCTATTCAGGAGGCCACTTACATTCTGCGACAAACCATGACCCGCATCCTGATCACTGGCTCCATTTTCATCCCTGTAACAATGCAGTCAACGGGATAAAATATAATCAGAAGTCTGGAGATGTTCTTCCATGAGGTTTATTTCTTTCTTGTAGGCCGGTAAAAATTACAGAAGACACAAATATGGATGTTGCTTTACCTCGGCCCCAGCAGATACTCAACTCCCCAACAACCCCACGTCACGGCTTGAGCATCCTTAGTTATGTTCTTCTAGGATGCTCAACCGTGCTCTAAGCTTGCGCATCAACCCAATAAAGGGGATGATAGTCTGTGTCTTCTTCTTTTAGAAATGGTGTATCTTCTAAGTTACTTGTATCTGTTAATTATTAACTTTCTCCATTATATAATTCTCTTATATTCGCATTCCGCCTCTTCATTATAGCACCATACTCCAATAATATCTTCCCTGTTTTGATTTTAAACAACCTGCGTTTACTCTAATTTTCCCCGTGAGCTTACTGATTTGACTGTGAATATTATTTGCATCTTAAGAGAATGTAAATCAAATTATTTTGCACTTCTCGTTTAGCCAACTGTCTTTTTCCTTCTACCATTTATCTCTTAATTCTTTATTTATATGAAAATAGTTATTTTTAATTTGTTTTCTTTCGTCCATCAACTTAAATATTTCCTCAGCCTTCCATTTTTTTTCTTTTCTTTTTAACTTTTTTTTTGTGTTTTGTTGAGGGGAAGAGGGGGGGGGGGGGGGGGGGGGGTAGCCTGTAAACTTGTCTCTGGTAATATTTATTTGCTTGTTTTATGAATGAAGTCCCTTTACATTTCCCGCAGTTCTTCTTCTTTTTCATCTGCTTTCACCCGGAACGCTGAATTAGACGTAATTTGTGCATTGTGCCTGTTTACAGCAGAGCTGCGATATTTGCACTTTCGTCTGACACATCCGATTTCTTCAGGCATTTATTGGCCGGGTTACCTTCCTGGTTTCCTATAGTTCATTTATGCTCTGTATTTTAGCTACTGCATTGCAACTATTTTTCATAGCCACGCAGTATTGTTCTGAAATGTATGTATCTTCTTTCAGAACATCCGTATTAAGCCTCATATTCTTAGCCACTTGTTTGTTTCTCTTTTCAATCTTACTTATATGTGTCCACATAGTGGTACATGATCACTATTCTAGTCAGCATCAGGCATTGTTTCAACATTTAGTCACGTATTTAATAATATTTATTGAAAAGTATGTAGTCTGTTTGGTTGAATATGTTCTTATATGTACTTGTCCATGTGTAAAGTCGCCTTTTATGGTGTTTCAACCACGTGTTTTCGATTACCATATAATTTATGCAATCCCTTATTTTATCTCCTCTTTCTTTTCTTGTACGTAAACCATAATTTCCCACTACATTCCCCCCACGGTTCCCTTTCCTACGTTTGCATTAAAATCTTCTAGTTTTATTTTAATATCTTGTGATCTTATTTGAGATATAGCCATTTCTACATAATATTAAAAGTATATGGCTCCATTACTATTTCTTATTGTTGTTGCATATACTTGTATAAAATTTATTTATGTTGGATTTTTCTTTGACTTTGACCTTACTTATAGAAATACACTAGTAAGCATTAGTTAATTTAGCTGTTAATATTTATAGTAATCTTTTAGTCTTACTCTTTTTTCGTGTGTAGCCCCTTCCCTCCCCAGAATACATTATTATTCGTTTGTCAGTTACAATTTTACCAGATTGTATATATATATATATATATATATATATATATATATATATATATATATATATATATATATATATATATATATATATCAATCATGTGCCATGCCGGAAAGCGTGGGCGGTCATGATTCGCCATTTCACTCGATCACCAGAGTCGTAGATCAGCTCAGTGTTCCTGTCTCGTCCATGCCATGTGGCCAAGCCATCCAGGTATTTTCCTCTCGGTCTTTCTCTTGGTCTGTTCCCTTCGATCTTGCCAGCTGTCACTAAGTTCTCCAGTCCATTTCTTCTCATAACATGTCCAAAAAATTTTGACTGTCTACGTCTAATTTCTCTAATCAATCCACGATTTTCATTTGTCTCTTGTAGAACTTGGTCATTGGTTTTTCTATCTGTCCATGGTATTCTTTGCATTTTCCTCAGAAACCACATTTCTGCAGCCATCAGATGTTGTTCAGCTTGACTGCACATTGTCCAAGTTTCACATCCATACAAAAGAACAGGCTCTATGTATCCCCTCAACACTCTTTTTCTCGTTTCAATTGACACATATATATATACATTATACGATGGGGTTTCAAATGGCAACCTGAACTTTTTTTCTTGGGATGGGGGTGGGAGTGGGGAATGGGGGTGAATGCATTCTCAAACAGTAAAAACTAATGTATCATTTTTTTCAATGTAATCACCAATGCCTTCAGTGCAAGTGCTCCAGTGCCAATAAAGTGTTAAGATTCGCTGATGAATGTCTATAAGTTTCACCACTTCACTGATTAAAAAATGGATAACAGAACGATGCAGCTCGCTGGTACATGTCAAGAGTAAGGGGGCCGTCTTTAAACTGTCCTTATGACGTCACCGTATTTGACTACAGTGTAATCGAACGTGCTTAATACTCTTGATATACCTAACAACAATACTGATAGGTTATACAACATTTGTGTGATTATTGCACTTTCTATCACGATTGTAAGGTGTTCATTTGAAGACTTATGATATATATATATATATATATATATATATATATATATATATATATATATATATATATATATATATATATATATCCCGCTGTTTATACTCCACCTCGACACCGCACGGTGCAAGAGGAACATGATGAGATGAGATGATGAGATGAGATGATGATATGAGATATAGTGTGTGTGTGTGTGTGTGTGTGTGTTTGTATGTGTGTGTGTGTGTGCTCGTAGTCGTGTGCTGTTTGTGGCCAAAGTATTGCCTATCAGTGTGTTGTATACATGACACACGATGCAGCTTCTCTTGTATTGTATCGACAGCTCCAGTCTGCACAGACAAATACCTGGCTGACGTGTATTTTTTGGGAGATTGCTCTGGCAGCATCAACCTTATCGGTTATGGTAGGGTGCTATCCTTTCTGTTGAGTCTTCTCCGGTTAGTGCATCTGGGAAAGGACGATGTCCAGTTTGGTTGTGGACTATTCGGCAATACTTTATACCGAAGGTTTGAGTTCAATACATCTTACGACTTTGATTACCTCGCCCAGGTACAGTACACGTGTGTTTGTTTGTTTCACAATTCAACGTTTTCTTTCGGTCAAATGAATTATTATTATTGTTATCGTCATCATCATTGGCACCTTGCCTCACTGACAGACGATAGTTTGTGCTTCCAAAAGGCATAATAACTATTACCTATGGTAGCAGCGAATGTGACTGGTAAGGCCAATTCGCGCTGTAAATGGTCGTCCACAGTGGGTGCATGTGAACACGTGGTCATTTCCATCATCTTGCACCATCTTACGTCTCACACGCTCGGTGTGTGACTTATCTGCAATAATTTTCTCCTTTGTCTTTATTCCATTTCTGATGTTTGCCCTCCACGCAACACGTTCAGCGGCGACCCATAGCACAAAACCTGGGCTAAAATATAGAGACAATGTGTTGCCCAAGCAGCATGATCCCTCTCTCTGCCTGCCTAGTTAACTCCAGAGAAAAGGTAACACCAATACATCTGGAACAAGACAAGCTGCAAAAGCTAACAGATCAGCAAAGCAATGCTCTAACTGTCCGCCTGTCAGAGCTTCGATCCTAGACCAGCTGCCAACCAAGGATTAGGGCCTGGTCTGCCCTGCCATGACATTTAGTCTTTAGGTTGCATTTCCTCTCACCGGGGTAATATTATTGTTATAATAATAATAATAATAATAATTATTATTATTATTATTCACCTCATCTCATTTTATTCCTCTGTACCTTGCGGTGTTGAAGTTAAGTATAAACAACTGGAGAGTGCCCGTTTATGGGCTTCTTGTATCCAGATTTTCTCTAGCAATATGTGTTGGCATCCACTGCAGATGCTAATTATCGCAGGCATATAGAGGTAATTCAGTAATGCATAAGTACGTAGAGTTTTTATTTTTGTTTTGCAGGGAGGAGTGGGGGGGGGGGGGGGGGTGGCTAAGATTTAAACTCATAGACATCCTGGTAATCCCGCAGATATTTCGTCTCCCTCTGTCAATGAAGCATTTTTTTCTACATGGATGGCGGAATGACATGTTGGTAGCAAACACGTGACATTCGTCCACTGACTCATCCTTCCTTGATTGCGCAACATTTACATCGACAGCCAGGCATCCTGACCATATCCACCCAGTATTTTTCATCTCGATCCATAAATGTTGTCTCCACGTATGCTCAAGTGTCCCACTATTTCGTTTCTATTGTGGCTTCCAGATATCTCGCTTGCTCGTCTGTAATCAAATGTGTACAAGGCCTGTTCAACTGTCGATCTATCTGTTAGTTATAATTGTGACCCTTAGGTGTTTCTTTTGTGCATGTGGAAGATAAGAGGGTGTCTAGTTATAGTGTTCTCACATTGTCTCCATGTGTGTCCTTTTCAGCGTCAGTGACATTTCCTGACTTCTGAGCACACTGGCATTGCTGAACTTCTCTCCATCAACTCCACGTTAGTGATTCTGTCATACCATTCAGTATTCAGCGCAGCCACCGATCAGTGAATGTGTATAGTCTATTAGTAAATCTTTTAGTTCTTCTTCATGTTACTGAGCCATATTGTAGACCCGATTGGAGATTAGAGTTTATAATTCTGTTATGTTGGATGTTACGTTTAACTTCCTTTGGCTGCAACAAATTTACCAGTCCTATAAAAGCATTGCTTAATTTTTGTATAGTCATATTTTATATTGTATATATTCCCGTTGTTACTTGCTTGGTTTAATCAATTAGCTTTGTCGTTCCTCTGTACATATTTAGATCAAATTGTTGTAGCCGTTCATAAAGTGTGATTAGTCTATCTTGAATTTGATGCAGTATTTGTGACAGGAGTCTCATCTAATCTCATCTAATCTCATATCATCTCATCATCTTCCTCTTGTACCTTGATGTGTCGAGGTGAAGTATAAACTTCGTGAGAGTGCCCGCTTATTGGCTTCGTGTATCGATATTCCCATGGACTCTGTTATTCCCTGCGTCCAACGTTTACGTGGTCGGCCTCTTCCTCTGCTTCCCTCTGATCTGTACATCATTGCTTGTTGCCGTATACTGTTAGTTGGTAACCTACTTGTATGGCCAAACCATTTGACTTGCTGCCTTCTAATAAAATCTAGTGCAGCTATAACCTCCACTTTAGTCCTGATTTCTTATTTCTGATCTTATCTCTTCTTGATACATTGAGTATTCTTCTCAGGAATCTCATTTCTGTTGTTGATATTTTCTTTTCTCTTTTTCTGTCATTGTCCAGGTTTGGCATTGGTAACATAGAGTTGGTAGGAAGATTGTGTTGTAAAGTGCTTTCATTAGTAGTTATTGATACATGTTTGTTCTTTAGTATTGATGCCATTTGTCCAATGAGTTGGTTTGCCTTATTGCATCTATTTTCGATCTCGTCTTCTGATTTGCCATTTGATGATATTATACTTCCTAGGTACTTGAAACTCTTTACTTGTTCGTTTAGGTGAATTGTTGTTGTTTATCTTCTTTAGCTATAGTCAATACCTCTGTTTTACTTGTGCTTAATTTTCATGTTATGTTCCCTACACATTTCGTTTAGACTATTCACGTGGTCTTGTAATTCAGCTTCTGATTTTGCTATTAGTGCTTGCTCGTTTGCAAACAGGAGTTCTCTAATGGTTAGATTTGCAGATGGTTCTTCATCTGTGACAGGGGCGTAAAGCCCACACCATCATGTTGCTTTGGTAGAGTCCATTGAATGCCATGTATGATACATTTATGGTAGTTATTGTTATTTTCATAACCCAGTTTATAATTATTTTAAAACATAGTGACAAACTGCCGTACTGCTGTTTTTATTTCAAATATACTTGTTAGTTTTATCTCACGAAGAGCTCTACGTTTCAAAATCAACATATGATGTCCTTGTAAAGTTAATACTTCTTCTGTTAATATTCTATAGAACTACATCAGATGAATAATGCAACCTGTAAACAATGTGCTTAAATTTAATAAACTAACTAATACACATCTACACACACATAAGCTATAAATAATGCATTGCCCTGTTCCTTGCCGGGCATATGTCGCTGCATCTCGTGGGTTGCATACTGAAGAGGTATATAACAATATGACGTGAATAGATGATACTTTGGCTAAAGTCTTTCTGTTTACATAGTACCAGTTGGAAACAACTGATTGATAATCCCTCCATGCATTAAGGAGGTTGCTGTGGAACTACAAACCGAACTCACTCGCATAAGTACTTGGTGTGATGAAGCTGGGGCAATGGTCAACCCAACAAAGGCAACAGTGACTTGGTTCTCGTTGAATAATCATATTGTCAACAATCCAACACCAACTGTAATGCTGTGTTCAGAGATGGTGGAAAGAACGCAGGCAATGAATTACCTGGGGATACGGTTTGATCGAAGCCTTGCTTATAATGTGCACATAGACCAGGTGATAACAAAGGCCAAGCGGGGTTTGGCAGCGATGCGGGTGATGGCGGCAGCAAACTGTGAGCAGCGCCATCTATGTCTTCTGTACGAGGGGCTGGTCATGTCTGTTTTGGAGTATGCAATGGCAATCCTGACTGTCAGCCATAAGCAGATAGAAAGGATGGAAAGGATACAGAATGAAGCTATGCGCATTATTCTTGGATGTACAAGAGATACAGCATGCAGGGCGATGCGCTACCTTCTTGATTTTCCAACCATTGAAGAGAGAATGCAAGTTTGCAGGGCACGCGCCTACCTCAGAATTAACGCAAACACACAGCATCCACTGCATAGTGAAATTAGGAAGGTGAAGGGCAGCAGGTTAAAAAGAGGACGGTCGTGGATGGGTCAAGCCGAGGACATTCTTCAACAGGTGTGTTCACTTGAGGACTTAGAACCTGGCGAGGAGTGGGTGCAAGTGCCAACAGACTTCTGCACATCCTTTTCAGTTTGCATCCAACTAGATAGAAAATGCAGACAAGAAAATCCGGCTGCTGTTGAGGCTGAAGTACAAGCGTTGATTTTCGAGAATTCGCTAGACAGTGACGCGGTCATCTACACAGATGGGTCGGTCGTCCGACATGTGAGAAGCTCATGGGCCTTTACAGCTCGGGCCGGAGGGAGAATTGTGAAGGAGGACTCTAGTGCTTTCACTGAAACAACAAGTAGCCTGACCATGGAAGTCATGGCAGTAAGTAAAGCAATAACATGGCTCGAGACACAGACATTCACTAGGGCTTGTTTCCTTAGCGACTCAATGAACATGATCAAGAGGATAGAGGAGGGGTCGATCCGAAGAGAATGGTTGCTGCCTCTGAAGCGGTTCTCGGCTGGCAAAGATTAGTTTCATCTTCGTGCCAGGGCATGCGGGAGTACAAGGAAATGAGCGGGCTGACAAGCTCGCAGGTGAGGCTACTGTTGAGGGCGGACGCGCCATGGACCAGGCTGACATTCTGAATGCTCTACGAGAAGTGAGACTTTTGCAAGAACCAAGTGATGACTGTGAATCTACAACAATGGCCAGACTGCGAGAGCAGCAAATTAAAAGAGGGGTGGTCCAAACAAGAACACTACGCAGGAAGCCAAAGAAGATTGATAAACCAACACAGAACTGGCGTCGTTAGCCGCTACACGCTGCGGGATTTGCTGAGGAGGGGATCCGAGCACTTATGGACTGAATGGTCCGATGTGCAACGAGGATGATCTGTCGACTAACTAACTAACTTGATTAGTGCTCGTCGAATACACTATACGGAACAACAATATTTGAACAATATTAGTGACATGTTGTTTGTCCATCAATAATGATGATGACCATTCATTTCATCCAGTGGGGTTGAAGGTGTGGAGCCGTGGGTTCTAAGATGGCTGATAAGGCCTATTTTGGCTCGAAATGTTCTTTGACAATGTGGGCAAGGAATGCTTGACGTTTCTGAAGGAGGATTTCCTGCAGTGGTTTTTCTGTCCTGCCTTTTCTTTACAGCTCTTGCAGTCCTGGTTGCTTCACATATGACTGCACCTTTGCGTAATGATGCACGCCACGAGTTTCGGTCTCTGGCTGCAGCCTCCCAGGTGTCATGATGAATTCCAAAAGCATTCAGTGAAATTTTCAGAGTGTCTTTAAAACGTTTCCTCTGGCCACCTTGGGAGCGTTTACCACAACGCAGTTCGCTGTAAAAAAATTTGTTTAGGGAGCCTGTGATCTGGCATGCGAGTCAAGTGACCAGCCCAACGAATGTGATTCTTCATCAGTATGGTGTGGATACTGGGCATGGATGCTCTTTCTAGGACTTCAGTGTCTGGAATCTTGTCTTGCCATTTAATCTTCAGCAGCTTCCTTAGGCAGACTGTGTGGAAGTGGTTTAATTTCCTAGCGTGACGCTAGCATATAGCAGTGTGGATAATACAACTGCTTTGTAGACTTTTAGCTTTGTTTGCAGGCTTATTCCAGTTCTGTCCCAAACATTCTTGTACAGTCATTAGTGACATAGTGCCCGAGAACAATGCATTTACTGACTTGGTGTTGCAAACATAAACGGCATGCCCAAGATGGGATGCAGTAACATATGCCAGGCAAGTAATCGTGCAATATATTGTTTGTGTCCTTCTGTGTTAACATTCACTGAGGTAATACCTTGGGTTTTAATACAAATCTAATTCACTGGTCCTGACTTCGTTTTTTATTTGTTGGTGTTGTAGATAGTGAACACTTCAAAAAAAACCAGCGATGCAACGTTCACTGCCAAGGCCTTGAACACAGTTTTAGATCAAGTTCTCGTGACAAGAAATGGTCGGAGACAGGGCATACAGTTAATTTTGATCATTTGCACTGATGGAAGATCGAACAACACACAAGAAAGTAAGATGTCATGTTATTCTCTTGCCCTATGCTTTTCAGCTGTGTGAGTTATTGCAGCTGAGTGACGCAGCTGTAGTCTATTTTTGGAACTGACGTACTGGGCAGTGAGTAGTCTATAGCAGTGGTTCTCAACCTATTTTGGCTCATGCACCGCTTCACCATATGTTCAGAATGTCATCCCCCACACTTTTGTATTTCCTCCCTATAAATCATCCCCCCCCCCCCCTTACACGGTACAAATGGAAGCTAAATTTAATGACACATACTATAACAAGTCTAGACGTCTTCATAAAACATGGTTTCCAGGTCTACTTACATTATAAAATGCATTTCAGAAGGGCGAGAAGTATAGGACTCTGAAGTACGGAGGGAAAAACAATATCAAATAATCGGTTCTTGTATTAGCGCGATCTTGAAATAATTGTAATTTCCCCCTGGAAATTCTAACACCCCCCCCCCCCCCCCCCCACACCCCCCCCCCCCCCCCCCCCCCCGTATGTAAATTCCCCACTGGTTGAGAACCACTGGTCTATAGAAACATAGGCCGGCACCAAGTAGTAAACAAGTGGCAATGAATGTGACAGGAATCCACACTGACCTAGCGTAAAGTCTGATATGGCTTGATTCTAATGTCACTGTGTCGGCTGCATTTCTCGATGATTCAGTTTACTCACATCAAGTTCTGCAATGCCCATTTATCTGTTTACGTTCCCTGTCTGAAGCAAACACAGACGACAGTGTCTCTACACACATCTTTCCGATGTTGTATTTTAATCAAGTTGGCATTAGAAAACATTATGAATTGTTGGCCAGCTATTTCACTATGTAACATACATCGTTCTGTGTCTAAATCTGCATCTTTTGTCTATTATTTATCCACATGAGGTCGATCTCTCTGTATCAACCCACTTGTTTAAATTGTTTAAATGTATACGTGCTCGCTCTTGCTTTCATTAGTGAGTTTGTAACACCTGCAGATCTCTGTGCCTGGTCAATGTCAACAGACATTTCATGATCATATAGCAGGAGTCTTGGGCAACATAGATCCCATTACGGCACACATTAGCAATCCTGGACCTGCTCTCGAGTCTAGAGCACTTCAGTAACCAAACTGTCAGCCGTATTATGTTTCCAACTTTTGAATAGTCGTCATCGGCCTCTTCTTTCATCGTTCTTTGTTAATCAGTGCCACGTTTAAATAAGATCAAAGCGTTTCAGTTTCCGAGACGCCATACTGTTTATTATTTGTCTTCTAATTCAGGTTTAGTAAAGTGTCGTATTTGTTTTTTTCTAAAAGTGCTTCTGCAACAAATAACTTTATGCGCCCATATTTTCTTCTGTAGGCAGTGTCACATGGCCCGTGACTCACGGGAAAGACACATGTTCTCCTAACAATTACTTTAATTTGTGTGCCCGTCTTGTCCCATATACGATTCATCCTGCTTTAGCGCTGCATTCAGATGGCCAGTCTGAATCTAACTTTACTTCAACGACTGCCAAAGATGTTATTATGGCGACAAGATATTCAAATTATCTCACATTCCCAATGTCTCTAATGGTGAGTGATTTGTAGTTAGCATGCAGATTTGTCTCTGGACATTATGTTTAACTTTAAGTTAAGACAGCACATCATTTTATCGGTGCCTCTTTACACATAGGATTTAATCTGTTAATCCCGCACAACTATGCGAGACGAGAACCCTGCCATCTGCATATCTGAGTGTTAAAAGTTATTTCAACCAATTTGACGTTTCATCGAGTACTCTGACGGCTGCTAATTGAAATTGTACACCGTATTTAACACTGTATATTCAACGTACACGTGATAATGCATGCTTTATTCCTCAATTGAATGTTTGTGTTCATCTGCCAGGATGCGGCTATGCAACATTGTAAAAATAATATTACCTGTTTCTGTTGCTGTACTGGTATTGTGTTTATTTTAATATGCGTGCCTGTAAACGTCCTCACTTTGTGTACAGGTTCTTACTTCGTGAAGTAGTAATCAATAGCGCGTGTTTGCTACTCCCAGAAACTGACTGATCAAAATAGATCGCAATCATGACCTGGTTCAGATGACAATTTCTACGGCATAGAAAATGTATTCCCTTCCATTTAATGCTTTATGGAAATCGTATATTGGGCATTCATGAAATAATACGTTCGCTTCCGTTCGCAAAGCAATTACCAGAAATACCTTAAATGTAAAGGGCACTGCTTTGCTATGGGCGGTCTTCTTCTGAATATTGAGACAAGCTGGGACACGTTTCACCATTTTGACATGTCCCGTTACCTTTTAGCAGACTGTGGAATAGATATGACAAAGGAATAATGCTTTTACTCTCGCTTGCAACTCAATCTAGATGTATGTTTCACCATTTTGACATGTCCCGTTACCTTTTAGCAGACTGTGGAATAGATATGACAAAGAAATAATGCTTTTTACTCTCGCTTGCAACTCAATCTAGATGTATGTTTCACCATTTTGACATGTCCCGTTACCTTTTAGCAGACTGTGAGAACTATATATGACAAAGAAATAATGCTTTTTACTCTCGCTTGCAACTCAATCTAGATGTATGTTTCACCATTTTGACATGTCCCGTTACCTTTAGCAGACTGTAGAACAGATATGACAAAGAAATAATGCTTTTACTCTCGCTTGCAACTCAATCTAGATGTATGTTTCACCATTTGACATGTCCCGTTACCTTTTAGCAGACTGTAGAATAGATATGACAAAGGAATAATGCTTTTACTCTCGCTTGCAACTCAATGCTAGATGTAGTTTCACCATTTGACATGTCCCGTTACCTTTTAGGCAGACTGTGAGAATAGATATGACAAAGAAATAATGCTTTTACTCTCGCTTGCAACTCATCTAGATGTATGTTTCACCATTATTGACATGCCCCGTTACCTTTTAGCAGACTGTAGAATAGATATGACAAAGAAATAATGCTTTTACTCTCGCTTGCAACTCAATCTAGATGTATGTTTCACCATTTTGACATGTCCCGTTACCTTTTAGCAGACTGTGGAATAGATATGACAAAGAAATAATGCTTTTACTCTCGCTTGCAACTCAATCTAGATGTATGTTTCACCATTTTGACATGTCCCGTTACCTTTTAGCAGACTGTAGAACAGATATGACAAAGAAATAATGCTTTTACTCTCGCTTGCAACTCAATCTAGATGTATGTTTCACCATTGATCGGACAGTCTACATCTGCTTGTTGTTCGTGATACAAGTGTCGTAAAATACTCAAAAATCGGGTAGGGGGTCAAATAAGGTTAAATCAGTAATATTGTATGGATCAGACTTCATGAGAACAACGAAAACGATTACACATAAACAAAATTTCACTATATCGCGCCTGCACAAAATAGAAGGAATACAAAGATATGACCAAATCACCAATGTGGGGCTTCACCAAGAGCACGAGACACGTACCAAGGAACCAAGAGGGAAAGAAAGTCGCTGGTGTTGGGTTTGCCATACATTGAGAAAACACTAGAATAGTATCACTAGAATATCATTATTTTAGAAAACCATACGACACCTCGACACCGCAAGGTACAAGAGTAACATGATGAGATGAGATGAGATGAGACCATACGACATAAGCAATAGACGAAGACAAAGATCAAATGGAGAAGAGAAGTAGAAGCAGAAATAAGCATTATGTGAAGGACAGGGGACAGAGCTGCAAGGGATAGCTAAAGATAGGGACATTTGTAGTGATGTGGTTGAGACTATGTCACAATGGAGTGGGGGGGGGGGGGGAATAGAGAGCAACCCAAGAAAATTGTGATACGAAAACTGACCGCGTACAAAGAGCCCCGCGTGCTAGACACAGCGGTAACTGTATCACCCACATATATCCCAGCCTGCTAACACAGCGGGATAATGTATCACGCAACATATAAACCATAACCCAGCTCAACAGCGTGCTATGACAAACCAGCGCAGAATGTATGTAGCTCCCACACATATATCCCAGCCTGCTAGACACAGCGGTAATGTAGCTCGCAATATCCCAGCCTGCAGACCATGGCGGTAATGTAGCTCCCCACAATATCCCAGCCTGCTAGACATGCGGTATGTAGCTCCCACCATATATTCCCAGCTGTAGACAACAGCGGTAATGTAGCTCCTACATATATCCCAGCCTGCTAGACAGGGCGTATGTAGCTCACACATATAATCCCAGCCTGCTAGAACTCGTAAATGTAGCTCCCACATATATCCCAGCTGCTAGACACAGGTAATGTAGCTCCAACATATATATCCCAGCCTGCTAGACACATCGGTAATGTAGCTCCCACATATATCCCAGCCTGCTAGACAGGCGGTAATGTAGCTCCCACATATATCCCAGCCTGCTAGACATGGCGGTAATGTAGCTCCCACATATATCCCAGCCTGCTAGACACAGCGGTAATGTAGCTCCCACATATATCCCAGCCTGCTAGACACAGCGGTAATGTAGCTCCCACATATATCCCAGCCTGCTAGACATGGCGGTAATGTAGCTCCCACATATATCCCAGCCTGCTAGACACAGCGGTAATGTAGCTCCCACATATATCCCAGCCTGCTAGACACGGCGGTAATGTAGCTCCCACATATATCCCAGCCTGCTAGACACAGCGGTAATGTAGCTCCCACATATATCCCAGCCTGCTAGACACGGCGGTAATGTATCACCCACATATATCCCAGCCTGCTAGACACATGCGGTAATGTAGCTCCCACATATATCCCAGCCTGCTAGACACAGTGGCGGTAATGTAGCTCCCACATATATCCCAGCCTGCTAGACACAGCTGGTAATGTAGCTCCCACATATATTCCAGCCTGCTAGACACAGCGGTAATGTAGCTCCCACATATATCCCAGCCTGCTAGACACAGCGGTAATGTAGCTCCCACATATATCCCAGCCTGCTAGACACAGCGGTAATGTAGCTCCCACATATATCCCAGCCTGCTAGACACATGCGGTAATGTAGCTCCCACATATATCCCAGCCTGCTAGACACAGCGGTAATGTAGCTCCCACATATATCCCAGCCTGCTAGACACAGCGGTAATGTAGCTCCCACATATATCCCAGCCTGCTAGACACAGCGGTAATGTAGCTCCCACATATATCCCAGCCTGCTAGACACAGCGGTAATGTAGCTCCCACATATATCCCAGCCTGCTAGACACAGCGGTAATGTAGCTCCCACATATATCCCAGCCTGCTAGACACAGCGGTAATGTAGCTCCCACATATATCCCAGCCTGCTAGACACAGCGGTAATGTAGCTCCCACATATATCCCAGCCTGCTAGACACAGCGGTAATGTAGCTCCCACATATATCCCAGCCTGCTAGACACAGGCGGTAATGTAGCTCCCACATATATCCCAGCCTGCTAGACACAGCGGTAATGTAGCTCCCACATAGGGGGATTGTCTTCTTCTTCCTCTAATGCCCGCTATCCTCCATTGGGGCCCAGGTCCTAACCAACGCAGTCTTGAGGTATTCCATGCAGATCTGTCCACGTCTCCCGATGTTGTCCATGACGGTAGTACAGTATATGAAATATGTAAGTGGAAAGAACATTGAGATATCGTTGTTGTTCACAGCCATTGCAGCTGCAGACAGATTTCGTAATGAACTGAACGCACAGATTTGTGTGGTCACTGTTGGTACTGTCAGCGATCCTGAGATAATCGGCATCGCTAAAGATCGCAAAAACGTCTTCAGTGTGAAGAGCTATGCCGATCTGGAATCTATCAAGTTACAACTTCTTGCCCGTGTCTGTGAAGGTAAATTGTGTTCATAGATGGATGTCTGCATTGTTGTAATGACCAAATTAGTGGTATTTCATTGTAAGAATGACCATATAAATCAACTTCTTGTCATTGTCTGTGAAGGTAAATTGTGTTCATACTGGGATTCAAATAAGATTGATAAACAAACACTTAACTGGTGTCGTTAGCCGCTACACGCTGCGGGATTTGCTGAGGAGGGGATCCGAGCACTGATGGACTGGATGTTTCGATGTGCAATGAGGATGATCTGTCGACGAACGAACGAACTAACTAACTAACTAACTAACTAACTAACTAACTAACTAACTAACTAACTAACTAACTAACTAACTAACTAAATAACTAACTAACTAACTAACTAACTACCTTAAACTAACTAACTAAAACTAACTAACTAACTAACTAAATAACTAACTAAGTAACTAACTAAGTAACTAACTAACTAACTAACTAACTCACTCACTCACTCACTCACTAACTCACTCACTAACTATTTAACTAACTAACTAACTTCCTAAAACTAACTAACTAATTAAAACTAACTAACTAACTAACTAACTAACTAACTAACTAACTAACTTACTTACTAACTAACTAACTAACTAACTAACTAACTAACTAACTAACTAACTTACTAACTAACTTACTAACTAGCTAACTAACTAACTAACTAATTAACTAACTTACTAACTAACTTACTAACTCACTAACTAAGTAACTAACTAACTTACTAACTAACTAACTAACTAACTAACTAACTTACTTACTTAACTAACTAACTAACTAACTAACTAACTAACTAACTAAGTTGTCTGCATTGTTGTAATGTCAATATGAGTGTTATCTCATTGTAAAAATGACCGTATAATTCAACGTCTGTGACGGTAAATTGTGTTCATACTCGGATGTCTGCGTTGTTGGTATGTCCATATGAGTGCAGTCTCATTGTAACAATCACCAAGTTGTGTACCGCAGTGGTCAAGGTTTCCGATTGTGTTATACATGTTACATGTTTGTACAGTTGATTTCTTCCTGACACATCCCATCCAAGGAACGGGCTTTCTCTGCTAGTGGCTGGACACATTCCATCCAAGGACCAGACTTTATCTACCAATAGCTTGACACGTTCCATCCAAGGACCGGACTTAGCTTGACACGTTCCATCCATGGAGCGGACTTTATCTACCAATAGCTTGACACGTTCCATCCAAGGACCGGACTTAGCTTGACACGTTCCATCCATGGAGCGGACTTTATCTACCAATAGCTTGACACGTTCCATCCAAGGACCGGACTTAGCTTGACACGTTCCATCCATGGAGCGGACTTTATCTACCAATAGCTTGACACGTTCCATCCAAGTACCGGACTTTATCTACCAATAGCTTGACACGTTGCATCCAAGGACCGGACTTAGCTTGACACGTTCCATCCAAGGACCGGACTTTATCTACCAATAGCTTGACACGTTCCATCCAAGGACCGGACTTAGCTTGACACGTTCCATCCATGGAGCGAACTTTATCTACCAATAGCTTGACATGTTGCATCCAAGGACCGGACTTAGCTTGGCACGTTTCATCCATGGAGCGGACTTTATCTACCAATAGATTGTCACATTCCATCCAAGGACCGGACTTTATCTACCAATAGCTTGACACGTTCCATCCAAGGACCGGACTTAGCTTGACACGTTCCATCCATGGAGCGGACTTTATCTACCAATAGATTGTCACATTCCATCCAAGGACCGGACTTTATCTACCAATAGCTTGACACGTTCCATCCAAGGACCGGACTTAGCTTGACACGTTCCATCCAAGGACCGGACTTAGCTTGACACGTTCCATCCATGGAGCGGACTTTATCTACCAATAGCTTGACACGTTCCATCCAAGGACCGGACTTAGCTTGACACGTTCCATTCATGGAGAGGACTTTATCTACCAATAGCTTGACACGTTCCATCCAAGGACCGGACTTAGCTTGACACGTTCCATCCAAGGACCGGACTTAGCTTGACACGTTCCATCCAAGGACCGGACTTAGCTTGACACGTTCCATCCATGGAGCGGACTTTATCTACCAATAGCTTGACACGTTCCATCCAAGGAACAGGCTTTATCTACCAGTGGCTTGATTCACTTTTCACATCAAAGTTGCCAGTATTGTGACCGTACGGCCTACTCTGTGCGATCCTCAGGTGCCGTTATATGAGTCAACTGGCATACTTGACACAACATTTACTCGCCTTATCCGAGCATCCCGAGTATGCGATTCCACTACTCAAGAGAGCGGGGGAAGGGTACATGTGACGTATGTAGATATCAATGGTTCCTGGCAGAATGCCTCACACTGTGTAGGGTTTAAACCCTCCACACAAGAGATGCGGTGGGGGTTGGGGTGGAGGGTGTTGTGCGCGGTGTCGGTAACTTCGAGTCTTTGAAGAATAGCGGTTAATTGCGCTAACATTGCTCTATTATTAAGGGCCTGTACAGCTGTCTGAAGATCTTTACATTCAGCTTTGATGTTAGCATGTGCATATATATAATATAATATATATATATATATATATATATATATATATATATATATATATATATATATATATATATATATATATATATATATATATATATATATATATATATATTCTTCTTCAGCGTTCCGAGTCCATTGAGGGTCTTTGCTGCAGATACAATCCGTCTCCATTCGTCTCTCTGGTTGACCTTCTCTTGCCAGTCTCTGATTCCAAGTGCTTTTAGGTCTGTATATATATATATATATATATATATATATATATATATATATATATATATATATATATATATATATATATATATACATATATATATATATATATATTATCTCTCTACCGTCTTTTTGGTCTATCTCGGGGTCTACGGTCATTTATTTCCTGAGTGCAAGCGAGTTTTGTTTCCCATTCTTTCTATATGCCCCTGCCATTGTAGTCTATTAGCCTTCATGATACCAGTGATTAGCGGGGGCTAAAACAGATCATAAATGTCTTTGTTACTTCTTCTTTCCCACTCTCCACTTTGTGTATCCCTAATGGGTCCAAAGATGCGTCTTAAAACTGTATGTATATATAATACAGGGAAATCTGCGTCACGTGTCCTATAAATAACTCACTGATACGCAATAATTCGGACACACATGGGCACAAAACTAGGCGCTCATACCTTATATATACACACAAGCGCGCGCGCACACACACACACACACACGCGCACAAACACTTACATCTGTGTGTGTTTGTTTGTATGTGCATACATTTATCCTATTTAATGTCACAATGTCACTTATGTTGTACTTTCAGTCGCTTCAAAACCAACAATCACAGGTAAGATACAATTTACAATAGTCTTAAACTTTTCAGATTTGTACAGACTGTTGTCGTCAGCTGCAGTCATTGTTAAATAAACCTTTCAAACCTATACTATAATTATTACCCAAATGTTTTTACCTTCAATGAGATTGCTACAGTTTAATTCCAATAATGTCCTGCTTGTATTCTATCATTATTATCAAGTGCCGTGCCAGCTGGCGTAGGCGTTCATGGCTCTCCACAGATCTCGGTCTTTGGTTTTCTGGATCAACTCTGCTGATGATATTCCTCTATGCCACCGTCTCAATCCATCCAGCATCATTTCTCTTGGTCTGCCTCTGCCTCTCTTGTATTCTATGGGTGCGTGTAATGCCTTTGTGATATTTCTCACGTCAGCTTTGGGCTTACACCCAGAAGAAACCATAGGTTAATAAAGTTACTCATGTTAGTTCATTTTTTTAAATTGATTTGTAATAGTAGCTCATTGCCCCAACCCCACTTCAAACTGTGTAGTCAATCCCGTAAACCCTTTATATATATAAGTTAGTCGAATAATACATTTGACTTGATCTGGACTTGTTGCTGAATCCCACTCTAGTGGGTATGTGGTACATTTAGACGAGTGTTTAGCCACTTGGAGCGGCCTTCTGTTCTCGTTCTTTAATATGAGTATTTTGTGTTTGATGCCCTTGCCCCACGCCGTGTTTTGTATCTGTATCTTGTGAATACATGACATATTAGTTCTGAACATAGTGCATACTGCATGCACTTCTGCCTAAATTCACTTATCATGCCAGATTAGTTCTTAAAATAGTATGTCTATATTCACTTATCATGGCAGATTAGTTCTCAAAATAGTGTATACTATCTTCCTTGTTGTATAGTACAAAAGTTACTTCTGTACTCTGTGTGTACGTGTAAGTATGTCTGCGTTCGCTTTTCATGAAAGACAGATGAGATATGTGCGTTGTGTACATGTGCATTGAAATGAATCTACATGTACGTCCCATTGCATGTGTTCGATCATTGTCTACACACCCGAAAATACACGTCTGTTCACATACAACATGCCAATAAATATATGCGGTCACGCCTACGTCATTGTGCACATGCAGACATCCCAGCTCTCAGTTATGTCAAATGGGGAAACCTTTGCAGTCACTGAGACAGCTCATAAATAAATTCATGAGAATTGAATGCTACTCACAGAAGTAGAGGACACAAGTGAAATTACAGGACACATTAGACAACCTAACCATTGAATGCAATATGGGGAGATATGATGGGAGATGCCTTGAAGAGATTAAAACAAGAATCGACATGGCGAAGGTAGCATTTTGCAAGATGAAAACATAGTGACAAATAATAAAAGATGCTACGAGGAAAAGAGTGTTGAGATGCTACATAGTGTTTATAGAGTCTGAACGTTTATTTGCATATGAAGAGTGGCAATGTTTAGTCAAGCTAAAAAAAAACATCTGATGGCTGTGGAAATGTGGTTTCTGAGGAGAATGCAAAGAATACCATGGACAGATAGAAAAAAAATAGTGACCAAGTACTACAAGAAACAAATGAAATTTGTAAACTTATTAGAAAAATTAGACGTAAACAAGCAACATATATGAACATGTTATGAGAAGAAATAAATTAGAGAATATTGTGACAACTGGCAAGATCGAGGGGAAGAGAACAAGGAGAAGACCGAGAAGTAAATACCCGGAGGGCTTAACCAAGGGCATGGTGGAGACAAGCACACTGAATCATGACCGCCCACGCTTACCGGCACATAATGGATGGGCGGGCCTTCGGTAGTATCTTAGTTATTTGGCTCATTAAGCTAATGGTTAAATAAGCCTCACAATCAACAACTCTACTCTGCTTGGGTAGTGTAATGAAAATGTACGTTATCCATTTCTTGGGAATGAAAACAGTATTATGAATACAATTACATAATTACTCCAGAATTGAAACCACAAGAGCACTAAACGTTGAGTTGAGTTGAGTTAAGTTGAGTTGAGTTGAGTTGAGTTGAGTTGAGTTGAGTTGAGTTGAGTTGAGTTGAGTTGAGTTGAGTTGAGTTGAGTTGAGTTGAGTTGAGTTGAGTTGAGTTGAGTTGAGTTGAGTTGAGTTGAGTTGAGTTGAGTTGAGTTGAGTTGAGTTGAGTTAAGAACCGACATCACTGAATTCAGGACATTCTCATACATGCTCCGTCCTCTCGCTATCTGATTTAAAGTTCTCCTGGTCTTCCCTCTCAGGTTTGAGATTATTCCAGAGACCCTGCCGATCCCCAACAATCTCATTCTTTCCACATACAGGTTCTCAATTTGTTCCCCGCCTTTTCAACCTGGCCCCACAAGCGCACGACCACCTCCCTCTTGTCCATAGGTAATCTACCACCAAGAGGTGCATTCCCTGCCAGCCTATCAACCTGTTTCGTGTGGAATGGCTATCGTCGCTTCGGGAGATCACAGATTGTGATAATTGTATGGATAATTTGCACTGAAAGTATGCAGCAAATTGTGTACAGTAATTTATCATAGGATAAGCGTGGTTGCACGATGGCCAGAAGGCGAGTCTGCCTACCAGATAGTCACGGTGGAGAATTCATATAGAAGTAGTAGTAGTAGTAGTAGTAGTAGCAGTAGTAGTAGTAGTAGTAGTAGTAGTAGTAGTAGTAGTAGTAGTAGTAGTAGTAGTAGTAGTAGTAGTAGTAGTAGTAGTAGTAGTAGTAGTAGTAGTAGTAGTAGTAGTAGTAATAGTAGTAGTAGTAGTAGTAGTAGTAGTAGTAGTAGTAGTAGTAGTAGTAGTAGTAGTAGTAGTAGTAGTGGTAGTAGTAGTAGTAGTAGTTGTAGTAGTAGTTCATAGTCTTCTTCTTCAGCATTCCGAGCCATTGAGGTTCTTTGCTGCAAATACAATCTGTCTCCATTCGTCTCTCTGGTGGACCTTCTCTTGCCAGTCGTTGATTCCAAGTGCTTGTAGGTCTGTATGTATATTATCTCTCCACCGCCTTCTTGGTCTACCTCGGGGTCTACGGTCATTTATTTCCTGAGTGTAAGCGAGTTTTGTTTCCCTATTATCTTCCATTCTTTCTATATGCCCCAGCCATTGTAGTCTATTAGCCTTCATGATACCAGTGATTAGCGGGGACTTAAACAAATCATAAATGTCTTTGTTACTTCTTCTTTTCCACTCTCCACTTTGTGTATCCCTAATGGGTCCAAAGATGCGTCTTAAAATTTTGTTCTCAAAGGTTTGTAACAAGGCTTCGTCTCCTTTCGTTGTACTCCAGGTTTCAGAGCCATACAGCACAACTGGTCTGATCAGTGTTTTGTATATTGTGATTTTGGTGTTACGAGATAGCGCCTTTGATTTTAGTAGATGTTGTAGTGCATAGTATATCTTATTTCCAGAGTTGATTCTAGTTTGTATTTCTTCCCTTATGATGTTGGAGCAGTTGAAGATTGTACCCAGGTATTTGTATGTTTCCGTTCTTTTAATGGTCATATTATCTATTTGTATGTGGCCAGAGTTTTTAGCCATTCCGTCTCTTGAAATTACCATATATTCTGTCTTATCTTGGTTGATAACCAGCCCCATCTGTTGGGCTTTTTCCTTTAAGTGAGTCAATATTTCTAATGTCTTTTGTTCACTTTGCCCTATAATATCTATATCATCTGCATAACCAAGCAGCTTGGATGTTCCTCCAATATCACATTCCTCCTTTACCTTCCTTACAACTTTCTCTAGAGCCAGATTGAAGAGTAGCGGCGATAGTGCATCACCCTGTTTCAAGCCAGATGTTATTTGGAAGGGGTCTGATTTCCTGCCTTTATATGTTACTATATTATAAGTATCTTCCATGCATAGTTTGGTCATGTTAATTAACTTCCTTGGTATTCCAAATTCCTGCATAACATTCCATAGACTATTCCTATGGACACTATCATAAGCCTTTTTAAAATCCACAAAAATGTTATGGAGATCTCTTTTATATTCCCAATGTTTCTCGGCTATTTGTCGTAAGATAAATATCTGATCTATTGTTGATCTGTTTTGTCTAAAACCCGCCTGGTAGTCACCTAATATGTCTTCTGAATATGGTTTTAGTCTATTTAGTAATACTGCGGATAGTATCTTATAGCTTGTGGACAGTAGTGATATTCCTCTATAATTTCCACATTGGAACTTGTCTCCTTTCTTAAAGATAGGTATCAATAATGACTCTTTCCAGTCATGGGGTAATTCTTCTGTCCTCCAGATTTTTATTATTAGTTCGTATAGCTTTAGATGTAATGCATGGCCACCTGCCTTTATAAATTCAGCAGCAATTCCATCAGTCCCAGTTGCCTTATTGTTTTTAAGTCGTGTGATTACATATAGGATTTCTTCAAATGTAGGTTCTTCAATTTGTGGTTCGCATGTTAGAACCTCTTCCTGTGGGAAAATGTTACTTGGAGCTTCACAATTTAGTAATTCAATAAAATATTCTTTCCATGTGTTGCACATTTCTTCATTGGTATTTATCATATTCCCATTTTTGTCTTTTAAACCATATGTGTTTTGTTGGTGCCCTCGTTTCATTGACTTCAGTACTTTAAAAAACTTTCTGGATTCATTTTTCTGGTGATTAGTTTCCAAATCTTTGATTATATTACTCATATATTCTCGCTTCTGCTGTCTGACTATTTTTGTAGCCTCTTTACATTCATTTCTATAATGCTCTTCCTTTTGGATGTTATTGATGTCATTTAACCATACATGTCTGGCATTCTTCTTCTTAGTGACTGCTTCTTCACATTTTTGATTGAACCATCTGTTCTTTCTATGCGTGGTTGACACACCGAGACATTCTTCTGCGGTAGATTGAATTGTATTCTTGATGTTCAACCAAGTTTGGTCAACGCTTTCCTCCAAAGGGTTTTGCAAAGTTTCAAGTTTACATTTTATTTCATCTGTAAATTTCTCTTTGACTGTAATGTCTTGTAGTTTTTCTCTGTTATATGTTGGGTGTAATCTTTGTAATTTAGTATAGAAAGCTCTCTTAAGTTTTATTTTAAATTTTGCTCCAACGAGGAAATGGTCACTATGGCACTCAGCTCCTCTATAACTTCTGACTTGCTGTATGTTTGATGCATTTCTGTTGTTAATTAAAATGTGATCTATTTGATTATAGGTTCTCTTGTCACATGATTTCCAAGTTTGTTTGTGTATATCCTTTCTTTGTAGTCTGGTACTGCTAATCTGCAGTCCTTTGGCTTCTGCCAGGTTGATGACTCTCCATCCATTATCATTTGAAGTTGTATGTAGGCTTTCCATACCGGCCACTTTTTTATTAGTTTGCTCTCTACCTATTTTTGCATTGAAGTCTCCCAGCACAATCAGGATGTCCTGTTTGGGGGTTTCTTCTATGACATCTTCCAGATCATTATAAAAGTCTTCTTTAATATCATCTTCTTTCTCTTCAGTAGGTGCATGTACATTAATCATCGTTATATTTTTCCATTTACCTTTTATTCGTAATTTACTAATCCTGTCATTAAAAGCTTTAAAGTTTAAAATGTTCCCCCATAACTCTTTTTTGATGACAAATCCTGTTCCTAATTCATGTTTATTTTGGGTGTTTCCTCCATATATTATAATCATTCCATTTTGCTCTAAAGTACCCTCTCCTGGCCACCTTATTTCTTGAATTGCTGTGATATCCATTTGATATTCAACCAGCTCCCGGGTTAGTTCATAGTAGTATTGGTAATATTGTTGTTTTTGCTGATTCTGTTGCATTTTTGTTGTTTTTGTTGTTGTTGTTGTTGTTGCTGTTGTTGTTGTTGTTGGTAGTGGTATTCTTCTTCTTCTTCTTCTTCTTCTTCTTCTTCTTCTTCTTCTTCTTCTTCTTCTTCTTCTTCTTCTTCTTCTTTCTTCCATTTTCTTCGTTTTCTTCATTTATTGTATAATATGTGTGTATGTGTCTGTCTGTATGTGTGTGTGCAGTAATGTGTGCACTTGTAGGATAGTACGTGAGTTATATGCTCCCTCTTATTGTCATCAATCATTGAGATAATACACATTCGTTGATTGGATACTACAGTGAGTATTAATACATTTCTACTACATATGTGTATATAACATATTGATGTATGACATTGGTATACGACATATTGTTATATTCAATATGGTTGTATGACATACTGTTGTATGGCATGCGTACTAAATGTTGATTATTCCGTATCTACAGTGTAACCAATAAGAAGATGGACTGACTATTCGCATGGAACTGACCAAGAAAACTAACGAAGAAACCAGACACCCGGCGACCATCCTAAAATAAACATAAATCTGCAATATTAGCCCGTGTTCCGGCCACCTGTTTTCGTTATGATTCAAGCTGTTATATGTAATGCTATTATTTTTAACTCCTTCTAGCATATACTTCTCTGTTTCGTCGTTCGTCTGTAATGTTTGTGTTGGACTTAACAGATTTATGTTTGTTTACAGCAGAACTGCGATATTTTAACTAACACATCCGACATCGGTCGTTTGATGACCGGGTTAACTTTCCCGGGGAATATATACCTGTATAACCATCATCACTATCATCATCATAAACTCTAGTACTATCACTTTGACATGCAATCCCTCACAGATAAAACGTTATTAGTGATTGCTTCATCATCAACGTACCACACAAAGAGAAACTACCACACAAAGAGAAACTACCACACAAAGAGAAACTACCACACAAAGAGAAACTACCACACAAAGAGAAACTACCAAGACCAACAAGACCCATCTATGGCATATTTCTTCTTTGGATGAAGACAAGCGAGCAAGAGGTAGACAACGATACAAGTGGGAAGATAACATCAAGAGATGGACGAACAGCAAACTGACATAATATACAGTCTGGGCGAGAGACAGGCTGTGTTGGAGATCCATTGCAACCTATCTTCAGTGTGGAGATGGCACTAGATTGATGTATTCTTTGGATTAAATCAGACAACAACAACACACACACACACGCACGTACGCACGTACGCACACACACACACACACACACACACACACAAAACCCTGCAGTGAACAATCGCCGAAGGAAATATACCCAGACAAAGAATCTAACATAATCGCATGGACAACCCCTCCCCAGGTGGTGACACACGCAGTTAATCTGCTGCAGCAGAGAGAACATGCAGCGACATTGAAGTTAACCAGGAAAACCGCACAGACAACTGACCTCAAATGTAACCTCGGCGATAAGAGCGGGTTGAACAATTGTCTACACATGGAATCGAATTGAATCATCATCATCATCATCATCATCATTATCATCATCAGCATCAGCATCATCAGCAGCATCATCATCATTCAATATCTGCCTTGACATGTAAACTCTCACGGTATGTGGACAGCACTGCCTCCAACTCTGTGCATTGCCTGTCACTGGTCGACAACTGGCACTCAGAGCACACCGCTGCCCTATCTTTAAACAACATAACTGCATGCCTGCCACTGGTCGACATCTGACATTCAGAACTCACCGCTGCCCTAACTTCACAGAACATAACTACATGTCCTAGGCAGGACGTTCCAGTCACACCCAGTTCCGTTGTATGTAGTTGCTTGTGATTTACTAGGCAATACTTATTAAACCATATTCTCAAACACGGCTATCATCCATGACAGGCACGCCGACCCCTTTCCTAACTTACTTATTAAACCATATAACAGAACCGGGCAATAATGCAGTTCAGCCCAACTAATCAGTGACCCCCTTGTTAAACCTCATCGCCGGTAGTATTATTGGAGTTCTGTCGATTCATTCATTCATTCTTTCAGTAGCATGTACTTTGCAGAACCTCGCTCCCATAACAACCTTCAGGAAATCCTCTCGATGGTAAGCGAGATGTCTCGCTACCGACACACCCATTTGGAGATAATCCGCCACATCTTGCACCCATCTTTTTCTCACACCATTATCTAAGCTTACTGAGTCGTGTAGTATTGATGTTCGCATTTTGCCCATGCCTTTATAATGCATATCTTTTATATTGTTGCTGTTCTCTGTTAGCCTTGAATGATGTATGAATGAAATAATGTATGAAAGAGAGTGATAGAAGGGCAGAATGTTAGACGGACTTGAGTGCCAAATTCTTAACCCTTTGAAAATAAAGTTTGTCCGTTCGTTCGTAAACTCCTCCATTAATGTTGTCTCCAAACTTTCGTGAAGATTCAAGTAACCAAAATATTTCAATTGTCTTTGTTTTATCGTCTGTAATAGCCAACCTTCTTCAATATTCAGCTCTTGAAGTATGGAGACATTTGTTCTTTTCTTTATCCAATCGCTTATATCATTTATATTCAAAGGCATTTATGCGTTGTTCAGCTTGTTTAGTACGTGGCCAGGTTTCACTTCTGTCGATACGACTGCCAAATCTTCCGGTGGCACAAAATACAATTCCGGCTGTAATCATTGAAGGATATATGCCGAGGAAGGGAACTTGTCACCAGACACCAAATGTAATTGACCTAAACAACATGGCTGCCAAATGCTGCACTCCTACGTTGTGTCCTTCACGGAACTGCCTCTCCAATATGAACTAAACATACTTTCAACATGAACCAACGACATCTAATGTCTCATATTTCAAGACTACGTTAATATAACAGGCTGTGCAGTCTATGACATACCCGCACGGTTATGTGACATTTACTTGCGCACTCTATGACATTTAGTTGGCATAATATGTCGTCTTCGTGCATCATTTGACTGACATTAAGTCATCTCATCTCATCTCATCTCATCTTGTTCCTCTGTTACCTTGTGATGTTGGGGAGAAGATTAAACAGCGGGAGAGTGCCCGTTTATGGGCTTCACGTATCGAGATCCTCATGGCCTCTTCTATTCCTGATACATGAACAAATTAATAACTATTAATGACTAAGTTGACAATGAAAAAAACAAAGAGTTACATATGACTCACACTAGATAATTCGTTGAAGAGCAATGCAAGAAAATATAAAATGCTATTGAAGATGTGTATAACATACACTGACAAATTAGTGAGTATGGAGAAAGAAAAACAATAGTAAAAGCACGTTTGAAATCAGAAACGGGGCAGGTATTGATTGAAGAATATGCTATTCAAATTAGAAGACGAGATAGAAAATAGATGGAATAAGGAAACCAACTAATTAGTAAAGTGGCACCAATATTAAAGATCTAATACGTATCAGTACGTACTATAAAAGCACTCTACAGTACAATAGTTCTACAAATTCTATGCTACGAATGCCAAACCTGGACAGTGACAGAAAAAGGGAACCGAAACATTACAATAACAGAAATGAGATTCCTGAGAATCACAATGATTTTGCGAAGAATTATCAAGCAAAGAGTTAACAAGAAAATATAACCCGAAAAAGGAGAAGAACAATGTGGGTTTGTAGAAAGCAAGGGTACAATAAATGCTGTACATATGCTGAGAACATTAATTGAACGTTCTACAGAAGTAAACGAAGGCCTACACCTTTGCTTTATTGTCTACACAAAGGCTTTCGATAAAATAATAATGTCAACAAGATAAAGATGTTTGCAGATCTACAAATTGATGGTAAAGACCTTAGACTTGTTAAAACAACCAACAACATATATTTGGAACAACAAGCTGCCATAAGGATTGACAATGAAGTAGGTCAATATCTGCCTAGTAAGAGAGGTGTGAGACAGGGATGTGTAATGTTTCCATATCTTTTTTTTCCCCGTACAGTGAAAATATTTTCAGAATTGTTAGAAGATTTGAAAGGAATCATAAATGAAGGAGGAAACCTCAATAACATGAAATATGCGGATGACACAGTATTGATTGCAGGCAATGAGTATGATCTGCAACATTCAGTAGATGTAGTATTGCACACAGTGAACAACTCGGATTATAATTAACATGTAAGAAGACACAGATTATGGTCGTCAATAGGACGAAGGAAATACCCCAATGTGATACAAGTAAATGGGAATATTCTTCACCAAGTGAATCGGTACAACTATCTCGGAACAGTCATACCATCTGATAGGAGATGCTTGAAGAGATGAGAGGAAAAATCACCATGGCAAAGGTGGAAATTTTTCAAGATAGAAAGCATAATAACCAATTGAAACAAAAAGATGCCATTTGCAACGAGAAAAAGACTTGAGTTGAAATAAGCTAAGAACTGACATCATGGCACTCAGGACATTCCCAAATGCGCCCGGTCCCCTCGTTCAACGGCCAGCGAAGAGTCACATTACTAATCTTTCCCACCGCTATCCTATTTACATCTCAGGTTTGAGATTCTACCAGAACCCTGGCCAATCCCCAGCAATCTCGTCCTGTCCACATACGGGTTCTCAATCTGTTCCTCAATTTCTCCACCTGGATCCACAGGCGCACAGCCACCTCTCCTTTGTCCACAGGTAATCTACCACCCAGAGGTGCATTCCTGGTAGCTTATCAGCCATTTCATTTCCCCGCATTCCCACATGGCCAGTTCAAAAAGAAACATTTAATTCTTACAATCTATGACCTCTGAAGCGAGGAGAGCCATTCCACACGAAACATTCTTTTCTCCACCTTACTGAGCATACGCCTTGAGTCCGTGATGAAGACAATGCGTGTTGCAGTGGTCTCCTCTAATCAATGGAATGCTGCTGTGACTGACATTCTCATGCTGGAGGTCGTAGTCTCATATGCCAGACTCTCCTTTTTCAAGAATCGTCCATTAGCCTTCGCAATAAGCACTAAACACTCCGTCTGTTTCTCACCACTGGCCCATCAGTATAGATCACTATGTCACCTTGATGTTTATTACTCTGGATCAGTTGTTGCACTTCAAACTCTGTGCGGCCCGCTGCCCATTCTCTGCACTCACGACAAAGTGTTACTATTACTGTCAACAACCTGAATTCACACAAGCACGCTGGTTCCTTCATTCACACCTCATAATTACAAACACGTCTTTGTGTGAATGGTCGACAAAGAATCACGCTTTATTCTATATATATATATATATTACAGAGCTCGTCTTACGAGCATACACAACTGGCATTCAACACTCAAATATATTCTCTATGTTAGCTACGTATAACTATGCCCTCTCTCTCTAGGAGTCTCTGTGGCGAAGTGGTCAAGCCGTTTGACTCGTGTTCCGAAGGTTGTGGGTTCGATACCGGGCCGCACCCTTCGGTTTACGAGTTAAATGTTTCGGAGACTCCTGTGGGCCGTCACTAAAAGCTACGGAGTTCGTGCTTTGTGCGACGCTTTCCGTGCTGCGGAAAGAGATCGAGCCATATGGGATAAAACCCGGTGCAATGAAGTCGACCCTGTCGACTTTTAAGAGACTTTAACTATGCCCTCTCTAAACTATACAACTGGCGAGGGTAAACACAGAGGTCTTGTCGCTCTAACTGTCGGTCCCGGTCTGCCTGAATTCACAGGTCTAGTCCAGCTACTCGTCCTACGTTCTCGTGCGGTCAGCCGCACGGCGTGCTAGGTCACTTGCCACGTAGTTTAGTGGTCCAGTCCTCGTAGCCTACAGCTGTACTAGAGTTCAGTCTGTTTACGGGCAGTCCCCGTGATTACTATACTCTGTCCTATGTCGGGACTTAATCCCGGTATGTCCTAGTCATGTCCTAGCTATGACACATGCGTGTCCTGTCTCGGTCTGGTCCTAACACTAGTTTGGAGTTCTATCTCCCTATACTGTCTCTCTCTCTCTCTCTCTCTCTCTCTCTCTCTCTCTCTCTCTCTCTCTCTCTCTCTCTCTCTCTCTCTCTATTCTATTGTAAGGTCCTTATTATGTCCTGTCTCTGTCCTTTACTTTCCTCAGTCCTGGTCCTACTTCTATCTATACCTATCCAGCTCTTGACAATTACATTGTGCCAGTCCGTCTTGTCTGCGGGACATCAATCCATTCTCTTTCACGATTGATGGTCTCTAGATCACACACCCGACGTATAGATATTTCTGCCTATGCCACCCATGACTTGCATCGTCTTAGTCTATAACCCTTTGCCATATCCACTGCTTCATGCAAGGGTGATCCCTATCTGAAGCAACTCTCGGATACCATATGGCCTGAAGGACCCTATGCCAATCCGCCTTTGTTGGTAGAGCCAAAATATGCCTAATGCATATAATTGGTGTGTCTTTTGTGCATCCCAGAATCACCCGCATAGTTGCATCTTGTATGCGATCCAACCGTTCAAGATGGCTCTTTGACACTGTCAGGAGCCCCGAACCATACTCAATGACATAAATCATGAACTGCATGAAGTCCGCTACCAGCCTTCACCAACAGAACCCCACATGATCTTTAAAAGACATACAGCTGTGGAAGGTGATACCCAAGTACTTCAATTTACTCTCTCTACTAAGACTGCTGTCGAAGGACTCTCACCCGGCTGCTGCGGATCCTCCTCACGACTGAAGAAGACCGGCGCAGAAGCAGAGCTCGGTAGATGCACATGGCAATTCGCTGGTAATTCCCTCTTTAGCGTCAGTTAGGTCTAAGCTGCCGTAGTTGGCGCATTCATTAGCACACAGACATTGTCATTCAAGGCCTCCACGGTAGCCCTCCTTTATATAACAACGTTCATTAAACTGTCCGATAGGGTACTTGGAAGAACACTCTCCATGGGAACAGAGCAAAGAAACAGACAGGTCATTCTGTCAATTCACATAAGCCTGGTATCTGAAGTCTAGTCTAATGTATATACTGGTCACTATTCAGGGCCGTATTCATTAGGCCACATAAGTAATAGACCAGGGTGTCAGACCAACCACTGGGCCGTCATAGCCGAATATGACTGTGGAAGGTGCATGTTACCTTAAGGAATCAAGGAGGTATGGTGGCTGGCTGTTTGTGGACTAGTACTGGTAGGTGGCTGACCTGCAAAGATAATAGGCTACTGGAACACTTTCCCGTTCTGGAGCAACAGGGCGCTACGTCAACACTGGGAAGCTCACGCCCACCGTCTCGTCGGTTCGCTCCAATCTTCTGGTTTACTGGCCGGGCCTACGCTGGGCTTGAGCTCACACCCATGGCAGGTTCTGTAACGAAACAACCTTGTGAGAGCCACTGGTAACAGCAATCAGCGCGCACATAACATATTATGAAGCTCTTAGACTAAGGTCACAATATATATATATATAAATATATATATATATATATATATATATATATATATATATATATATATATATATATATATATATATATATATATTAAGTAGCAAGACAGAATCACAAATACTGAAGTATTGGAAAGATCAGGTTGTGTGACGGTTTAATTCCATGCTCAGTCTTCGTGGACTTAGATGGATAGGACATGTTAGGAGGATGGATGATGGTAGAATACCAAATGACATCTTTTTTGGTGAATTACAGATGAGTAAGAGATCTCAGAGTCGGCCTCTACTACGATACAAAGGTGTGTGTGAGCGGGACATGATTGATACAGGCATTGATAATGCACATGGGGAGCAAGTCGCCGCTGAACGTGTTGCATGGAGGACAAACATCAGAAATGGAATAAACACAAAGGAGAAAATTATTGCAGATAAGTCACACACCGAGCGTGTGAGACGTAAGATGGTGCATGATGGTGGAAATAACCACGTGTTCACATGCACCCACTGTGAACGAAAATTTACAGCGCAAATTGGCCTTACCAGTCACATTCGCTACCGCCATGGGTAAAAGTTATTATGCTTTTTTGAAGCACAAACTATCGTCTGTCAAGACGGCAAGGTGCCAATGTAATATATATATATATATATATATATATATATATATATATATATATATATATATATATATATATATATATATATATATGATCCTGTACCCTTCCTCATCTGTGGTGATTGTAACAAGCTATGTGGAGGGTCCCAAATAACTCGGTCACAATTCTTAACTTATTATTCTATAGCCCTGGCTGGGATAGGTTTTTTCCTGCCAACCCTCCTCCGTTCCTTGGACTCACTGTCACTCTCTTTTTCGACCTCGGGACCTATTCCCTGCAGTGTCTTTCTGGCTGACCCATATAGATAACATGGCGATCGTCAGAATAACTTGAAAGTAATTTTATTAACCTAATAAAGAACAGCACAGGAAAACATTAAGGCAGTTAAAACAGATAGTTCTAAACAGACACAACAAGGATAAAGTTCAGGTACAGAGCCTCATGGCTTTTCCTCATAGACCGAAGAGTACTACAAAGTCCCGTCAGTCGACATCTGCCTCACCGATTAGGTCCTTAGGTATTTTCCTCCTTCCCGATCGGTTGTACAAACAACAGGCGCCTGTAGAACCAGGCCTACTAGTTCCAGTGGTCTTCTCTACACAGTGAGTCCTGTGTTCTTTGTAGCTCCATGGCACAGGAATATATATCACTTGACACAATGGGAACCGTTCTTGAATGGGGAAATGTGTATGGGTGTTTCAATGTCACTGACCAGGATGGGTATGATTTCAAATAATGGGAATATTTCATGAGTGTGGAATGGGTATGGGTCTTTCAATGTCACTGACACGGATGAGTAGGACCGAGAATGAGCTGTAGGTCCAGCCAGGAACATAGGTTCAACCACTCCAATATTGACGATGGGATTTGTATTGAGCGGGTACTGAAGGATGCCACTAGATCAGGACTAATCGGACATTGATTCCTTGATTGGAGTCATTAGCCTGTGGCCGTCCGGAACGTCCATGGTTCACCTGAGAATGTCTTAAGGTGATTCTCTCGTGGCCTTGCAGATCCCTTATGCTCCTTTCAATTCAAGGAGGACCCTGGAGATGACAGAGATTAGTGAGCGACTAGGCTGACTCAAGTACCACAATCCTGAGGACCAATAGGGCCTCAGTTACTACATTTGTTATATATGTTCCTTACCCAATAAAGTAGATAAGAGGCCCTAGTGAATGGGCCTGACCTGTCAGGTAGCCCCTGGATTGGCTACGTCTCTGCTTTATTAGACCTCCAGCTTGTAGATGTCCGGTTGGCTATCCTAAGAACTTTTTGCATACAAAACTCACTCTCCACACTCATACCATGCCTTTATTATTACTGGGCACATTCGTTTCCCGGCTTCCCTCTCACCTGAAAACCATGCCTTTCTCACGACAAAGCTCTTGTGGTGTGGTGTGCGTAGTGATATGTGTTTCTCCCCCTTAACTAATATTATAGTAGTGGGGTGTATGGCACGCAGTGTAGTTCCCCATCCCTGGCAAGAATAGGAAAGAAGAGACTACCCCTCCCAGCCGCAGCTCTTGTCTGAGCTGTCGCTGCAATGTACCGGCAGTGCCTTGCATCAGCCATATGTGTAGATGAGTTCTATTTATTCTCTGGCATTGTCCTAATGATCATTAACTATTCGATCCACCCCGCCACCCCATCTGCTAAAAGACGAAAGAGATAGCACAGTGGATACCCTCTTCCGGCTCAAGAAGATAGATCATAGATGGGTGGAACCCATCCCCACGGAGCCCTTCCCTCCTTCCGGCATACCGTAGCTATATAATGATTATATTCAAATGAAAGATGACAGTATGCCAAGCTCAGGCCGTAGAAGGAAAGATAGCAACAGCCCATCTGCTGCCAAGAACAAGTGAAATCCTCTGGGGAGATATATTGTTCAGATTCATTCCCCGGCGATGCCAAGAACAAGACGCTTAGCTAGAGTGACCAACTGACAACCCACTCACAATAGGGCAATACCGGCTTTTCGCCAATTCGTCTCACCAGTCGAGACAACATACATTTATAAGTCCAGGTCTGGCAGGACTACCTAAAACCCAATTATTACCTTTCCAAATCCACTAGTAGGAATCTGCACTTCAGCTGTCTCACTCTTTGAAGTGTCAAAATGACATGATGCAGTCTACCAACGGTACTTGTTTAAACGGACATTAATGGCCAAGAAGTTACATTAGTGTGTATTTGGTGCAAGGTGCCCTATCGGGTTTTCCCTGAAGAAAAGATATATTTCTAATAGTTCTATTAAGAAGATCGGGTGGTCAAAGTAACCACGAGAACTATCTTCCATAGGGATTGAGCGGATAAGAGAACTGAGGGTTCCCGAAAGCTGTTTCCCTCTGTTTACCCAAAATCAAAGAAGGCATGAGGACATGGGCCACTGGCGTTTCGCCACAGTGATCTGGACTGGGATGAACTTGGATTATCATTTGTCAGACCGCTCCATGAGGATCATAGTCCATAGAGAACTGTACGACAGCTCGGACAAGTTCCGTTGGTTAGTCACAGGTGAGGCACACAAATCCCTGCAAAAGTCTCAGTCATTTCATGCATTAAAGTTTAGGCATTAGTATAAAGCTTAACAACCCTTTTGGGGATATATTTGGCCGCTACGCCGAACCTCCCTTCTGTTTTTCTCACTCCTCAGATATCTATGTAACCTTCTCAGGTATTCCACTATTCCCATCTTCCACATGGGGGCGGTGTACCGCCATTCTAGTCAATGGCTATTGAATACATGGTCTATCCCCCATGTAGTGGGTAACATCCTATTCCGTTCTCTCACCCCTGGCTAATAGTGTGAGTGGGTACAACGGTATCACGGTTCCCTGGAATAGCAGTATCAATTGTCGAAGGTTTTATTTCTCTCTGTTCTATTTCTCTCACTTTCGCCACCAGAATTAATTGGTTTCCCTGCTTGTGTTCGCTTCAGAACAACTAAATAGGTAAAGGACTGGTGGGAGGAAAGTATAAATAGAAACATCCAGTGGTCGTCCGAAATTGCAGAGACCGCGCATCATCACCGCCGTCGATCGCCGAATACTTCTTCCGACACTCGCAAACGCCGCTACTCGTCATCCCGAATGGTTCGATGTGTCGCATATCATGGTTTTGGTGTCAGCCTGTCGCGCCCCAGCGACCGCGGCGTCCTCAGGAAATCACCCGTCACACCTCTCCGCTGACCCCGACCGACGATTACCATCATCAAACTCCCTCAGTAGTGTATTCATTTTAAAGTCCTTAATGCCCAGAGTCCGAATATCCCATACTGACGTAGATAACCTCAACACCCTAGGATGCCAGTAGCCGATGAATGGTAAGGTCAACCCTTCTGCATCCCCAATTTCTGCTAAGTTCCATTTATTCCGATCCAGTAAATATGCATAAGCTAGTTAGGTGTAACGCCCACGTCGCCCGCGATGAGCACGAAACATCGATATGAAAATACTACCCTAATAAATGTTAATTACTTTCAATACAGCGAACACTTGGTCAGCATGCTGGCGAAAATGTAGGCCCTCTTTTATTGCCATATACACTTCACACAACACAAATTTTAGACGTCTTTCGAACAGGTTGCTTGCACTTATCTGAGCTAAACGCCCGTCGAGTTCAACCTTCAACCTGAACACACACTCGGCTTACAACACGCTTTAGCGCATGTGCCACGCACTATTCTAGACCGCCTATCTCCGATGTAGTAAACTGAACGGAGTTCGCGTTACTCGAATGTTCTGTTCCAGGTAACAAGGGGACATAAGTCATCTTCCTGGGTCCCTCCGGCACGAATTTTCCCGGTAGGTTCCCTTTGACCATGACAGTACCGAGGTGAACCTCAGGCATCTCGCTACAGTATTGACCATACACAGCACACAGATTACCACCGCAGTCACCACCGGACAACTGACGTAAGCATAAGCTTCAGCAAGTTCACTAAAAGTCAAACTGGAAAATAGCAAAAGGGAATACATTAACCGTGTGTGGTTACTTGAAGAAATAGTATCAAATGGTATGCACTACCACGTGTAGTTACTGGTAGATATGGTAGTAATGGTGTACATTAACCACATTTAGTTATAGGTAGAAATATTATAACATAGTAAGTAAACATTTACCACCTGTAGCCACATGGAGAAATAGTATTAAATGGTATGCAGTAACCACATATAGTTACTGTTAGGAATAGTATCAAAGGGTATTAATTAACCACATGTAGTTACTGGTAGAAATATTATAACATGAAGGGGATATCTAAATTAACATGTTCAGAAGTGACATAAAAGAAACAGCACTTGTGACATACTCGAGCCATTTGATGAAGACATTACTGAACAACAATCTACATCCGATGGCAACGTTTAACAGAATGATGCTCAGAATATTCTTCTAAACTATGACTTAAATGTGCTTTCCTAGGCAGAAACCTCTGATGAAAATACACAATCAGTGCAAATAAATTGCATACATACATGCATTGACATAAATGCACATACACGCAAGACACCCAGTGTCGTACTCAATGTACATATGTGTGGGATGTACTCTTTAACCCGTGCCTCCCAACCTGGGTACTTGTTCCTACCATCGAACAAGAAACCTAGTCGGATTTGTCGACATATCTGTCACGATTCTGGATGTTAGGGGCTGTTGTGTCTTGGGTTTGGCTGCTGACTATCTACTCAAACATGACAGCACAACTCACGTCAGTCCATCAACAAGTCCATCACACCATATGAGGAGAACGACAACTTCTTTATTGTCGGTAAGCATCATGAAACGTTACAGAATGCAGAGGATGATCAAGGCTTCAGTCCGTCACATGCTACTCTCATTCACGCCTGAGTCTTACAAATCAACCTTACACAATTGGGTGGACTATTGGGCAGCGGAGTGTGAACTCGCCTGTGTGGGTAGTGTCGATGTGTCTAGGTATAATCAACATGACCCCAACCTCCTCGCGTGCTTTACTAATGAATCGTTTGGCATTACCTGTTAAGAAGCATCACTCAGATCTCTCAAACCGTAAGCTGGCAACCACCCTGAACTGGTGTCTTGCGTCCACGAATGCAGGAGCCTAAAACATGTCTTGTGTCTTGGCCGGCTAAACACTCACTAACTGACGACAACCGTTTGGTTGTCAATATCTACGCACTTGTGACGTCTGCTTTGTTCCGTCCAAGTGCTTTCTTGTGCTTATTTCCTTGCTTCGTCTAATTCCCTGTTCTGGTGCACTTGCTTACTCTTTTAACTCTATCTGGCTGTCATTCGAGCCATGACAGCTATTATTCCCCCTCCATAAAAAAAATGTCCTACATTTTCCTATTCTTACTTTACTTCGACATGTATGCCAATGATGTATATGATGTAAATTACTGTAAGTCATGATCGACTACAAATCTGTCATCTCTGGAACTCAGTATGTCATCTTAAGACAATATAGATCGTGTGGACTTCAGACATTGAATTAAAACCCACAAGTCCCAATCACCGCCACCTCATACATTCCAAAGAAATGATCATCGAGATGTTCTCGCGTTAACATGATTGACTACTTGCAACAAAAGAAGCAAGGTTCAAACACCGCCGGACACTATAATTAAAGTGCCGTTTTCGCGTTTCATGTTGACCCCTTGACAAAAATTACCTCAGACCTCTGTAACCCTTGAGTATCTTCGGTGAAACCAAATGCAATTCTATGTTGTGAACCCAACGACCTTCTGAGTCAAAAGAAATCAATAGCTGATCCCCATCAATTTCAGAGATGTATTATGTCAACTTCACTCTGAGTTAACATCTCTTTCCATCATGCAATGTCGATATTGGGAATTTAATCTTACAACTATATCTCATATCTGTTCTTAGTCCTCATGATTGTAATGTTGACTTTCTAACTATGTCTGATTTTAAGTATGTGTATTTGAATATACTCTTTTTCATTCATCCATCTCTGCATTCATCCTTCATGAAATAACACATCTAAGTTCTCTTTGATGATAACACCAACAAATAAGTATGTACTTATCATTAACTGCAAAATAATAAATATCAACAATTACAATAATTGATAAAATTATAATAATAAAATTAAAATTAATATTACTTCATTAGTAAATTAATACTATTAATGTTTTAACCATCAATTATCATTTGCTTTTCTACCTAATACTGAAAGAATTTACATATTATTTTCTTTTCAGACTATAACACAAAATAATTAACGAACACTATCCTGTATCCATTAAATATTAAATTGAATACAGCCTTTGCAGTCGTCCTTGACCATTTTCTCGTACAACTATGTGATCACGCACTGGCTTACTTGTTTATCTTGCCATCTGCAATATTAATAACAACAAGTGACTTATTTATATTTAAACAACTGTTTCCATACATGTGGTGTTTCAAAAGTAAGTTACAGTCATAATAAAGTAACATTATATTTAGATATTATAATCTTGTCATTTAGCCTATTTACTCCAATACCAAAATTTAAAATTACCAACAAAAGCGTATTTTATTAACATAGAATGTTCATAATCGACTTAGTAAATCTGCTAAATTATTTCTTTAGTATTAACCGATATGATTTAGGAAACTATGTAGACTTCGCCATGCCCGCCATTACAGGTCTATTTGGGCATAGGTTCTGGATAAAGACACTCGTTAATACACATCCACACCCAACAATTATGATTATGAATATGAACAATACAATGAACACAGTAGACGACATCACATCTTATAAAAATATTTATGATGACAATACAACCACAACATCGTTACATGTTTTACGCAAGGTTAGCAAAATTCATTCAGTAGAAAATATAAACGAAATTCATTGAAACCATGCTTCACTGTATCAATACTGTAGTCGTGTGTCATTAACCCATACACACGCCAACAATAGAGTTCCACTGTTGCATGATCTCCATGCTGTTATCAGTTTTAACCATTAATAATAACCACGCCTTCCTACAACAAAACCCTGTTCTGTGTCAATAACCCATACCCACAACAGCGATTAGTTGTCTTTTCTATCATATGTTCAACAATTCGCATAGGAAGACCTCTGCCACATAACAATTACCCATGTCATATGCCAGAAGGCCGCCAAACACGATAAGAACATATTATGTTCAGCGACTTTGTCGCCACACGTTATAATCCATATATCATTTTGCGACTTTCACTATTCCAGATGTTTACCCCAGCTGTTAATTTTCTACAGGAAAAATCCCGACCAACTCTAGTGTAAAACCTTCTGAACAGTAGGCCCTTCACATGTTTTTGTATCAACAATTTTCTACTGGACAAATCCCGACCAACTCTAGTGTGAAACCTTCTGAACAGTAGGCCCTTCACATGTTTATGTATCAACAATTTTCTACTGGACAAATCCCGACCAATTCTAGTGTGAAACCTTCTGAACAGTAGGCCCTTCACATGTTTATGTATCAACAATTTTCTACTGGACAAATCCCGACCAATTCTAGTGTGAAACCTTCTGAACAGTTCGGCCCTTCACATGTTTATGTATCAACAATTTTCTACTGGACAAATCCCGACCAATTCTAGTGTGAAACCTTCTGAACAGTAGGCCCTTCACATGTTTATGTATCAACAATTTTCTACTGGACAAATCCCGACCAATTCTAGTGTGAAACCTTCTGAACAGTTCGGCCCTTCACATGTTTATGTATCAACAATTTTCTACTGGACAAATCCCGACCAATTCTAGTGTGAAACCTTCTGAACAGTAGGCCCTTCACATGTTTATGTATCAACAATTTTCTACTGGACAAATCCCGACCAATTCTAGTGTGAAACCTTCTGAACAGTAGGCCCTACACATGTTTATGTATCAACAGTAGGCCCTTCACATGTTTATGTATCAACAGTAGGCCCTTCACATGTTTATGTATCAACAATTTTCTACTGGACAAATCCCGACCAATTCTAGTGTGAAACCTTCTGAACAGTAGGCCCTTCACATGTTTATGTATCAACAATTTTCTACTGGACAAATCCCGACCAATTCTAGTGTGAAACCTTCTGAACAGTTCGGCCCTTCACATGTTTATGTATCAACAATTTTCTACTGGACAAATCCCGACCAATTCTAGTGTGAAACCTTCTGAACAGTAGGCCCTTCACATGTTTATGTATCAACAATTTTCTACTGGACAAATCCCGACCAATTCTAGTGTGAAACCTTCTGAACAGTAGGCCCTACACATGTTTATGTATCAACAGTAGGCCCTTCACATGTTTATGTATCAACAGTAGGCCCTTCACATGTTTATGTATCAACAGTAGGCCCTTCACATGTTTATGTATCAACAGTAGGCCCTTCACATGTTTATGTATCAACAGTAGGCCCTTCACATGTTTATGTATCAACAATTTTCTACTGGACAAATCCCGACCAACTCTAGTGTAAAACCTTCTGAACAGTAGGCCCTTCACATGTTTATGTATCAACAATTTTCTACTGGACAAATCCCGACCAATTCTAGTGTGAAACCTTCTGAACAGTAGGCCCTTCACATGTTTATGTATCAACAGTAGGCCCTTCACATGTTTATGTATCAACAGTAGGCCCTTCACATGTTTATGTATCAACATTATTTTGGCTCAGGCCATTCCTTCTGATGTTATCCATCCTGCATCCATACCAATCTTGATGAAGTGCTGACAAGAAGATATTTTCTACGTCTAACCCATATCAACTAATAATTGTAGACAAGAAATGTAAAAGGAAATTTAGTATTTGTGATTTTAACTGTGTGCGACAATCAGAACCACTTCTTTTTTTTTTTCAATTGCAATAAAGTCCTGTAAAGACGACAAGTTGCTATGTTCCACTACTATTCAATCTAGTCACCTGTGGGAACTGCAGAAAGAAGTTCAGTACCAAAAATATACAGGCTTATAAATATTAGATACAACACTGACACAGTATTATTCTATCATACTTGTAGATCAGAACTATAGACAGAAATTCCGCACGAAAGTCCTGTAACTCACAAAATGAAAGTTCACGCCGACAAAGTCAAAGAACGTAGCAAAAATTAGTTTGCTTACACGCCAGAAATTATCTACTAGAAAATAAATAGCTCAGAGTTTGCAGAACTACTTATAGAAAATAAAATATGTAATTTATAACGACACAATACACAAAGTTAACGATTTTTAAATAAATAAATAAATAAAATTTCGTACACCAAAATATTATGACTTATATAGACCCTGGAAATACTACCCACCAAAGAATTTAGCAAAGCAGAAAGATATTAGCTTAAAAATAATCAAGCCTATACATAATAAATTAGATCATGAAACCACAATTTAAAAAAAATAGCAAAGACTAATTGTAATAATTCCAAAGCAATAAATAAAAAGATAATATTGTTATAATAATTAAGAAAAGTAACTCAGCAAAGATAATATAAGCAGAGTTAACGTTCTTTAACTACGTAAAATTAAGAATAGAAAACATTCTTCTGATAACATCTAAAATAATGCGCACACACACTTAAGAAAGTCTAGCGCAATATCGCACCAAATTATGTACCGCGCTTATTACGTAATGGAAGACATGAGTGAATTAGAAAAGAATAAAATGTGTGTAATATTACAATATTAATGACTGCCACTTAACTAAATGAAAGACCACAAACGTTTACTTAGCTCATAAAACACGGTGATTCCTACATTCAACGTATTAGACTGAAATGTCAGACCATCCTGCTCGTATCTAACATGACTTGTAGACCAGCAAAATCCTCCTCAAACTCGACAAATGTCAGAAACGATTCTCCGCCTTCATACTTCTGACATCTTGAGGATTCCAGCGTTGACCAATAAAAATTCGCATATAACTGACGTTGTCCAATATTCCTCTGTATCGATCTGTCGTTGTCCAACAATCCTTCTTATCGATCTGTCGTTGACTAATATTCCTCTTATCGATCTGTCGTTGTCCAACAATCCTTCTTATCGATCTGTCGTTGACCAATATTCCTCTGTATCGATCTGTCGTTGACCAATATTCCTCTGTATCGATCTGTCGTTGTCCAACAATCCTTCTTATCGATCTGGGGCCCGTCAACCCAAACTGCAACAATTTGATTCCCTTAATAGAACCACTTCTGATTTAATCCGTTAACACCTCCTAGACATATGAATTAAAAATCAAGCTCCCTGAACAACAATACACCATTGAGAGCCACGAACTCCGTGCAAAGCCGACACAATACGATGATACCTTCACAATTCCCCAGCCATCTCTAATACAACACTCTCGCTGCCCAAACTTTACGATCCGTTATGACAGTAACAGAGTCACTGGTATTCAACTAGACACACATGATGAATAAAACAGTTCTCCTCTTTATACAGCAAATTAACAACGGGGATACGCCACCTGGTTTGTAGCCATGTCAAACCGGCGTGATCCTCTTGGACAACAATGTAGTGTTGTATGTACCATTGTGATGTATTCTTGTATTGTATTCCTGCAACGGTTGGAATGACCTTCAATCCCTCTTTCAATGATAACTCATATACTTCCCAAACGATCCTCTTGGTTCAAACTTTCAACCGTACAGGCACCCATGTCACGATTCTGGATGTTAGGGGCTGTTGTGTCTTGGGTTTGGCTGCTGACTATCTACTCAAACATGACAGCACAACTCACGTCAGTCCATCAACAAGTCCATCACACCATATGAGGAGAACGACAACTTCTTTATTGTCGGTAAGCATCATGAAACGTTACAGAATGCAGAGGATGATCAAGGCTTCAGTCCGTCACATGCTACTCTCATTCACGCCAGAGTCTTACAAATCAACCTTACACAATTGGGTGGACTATTGGGCAGCGGAGTGTGAACTCGCCTGTGTGGGTAGTGTCGATGTGTCTAGGTATAATCAACATGACCCCAACCTCCTCGCGTGCTTTACTAATGAATCGTTTGGCATTACCTGTTAAGAAGCATCACTCAGATCTCTCAAACCGTAAGCTGGCAACCACCCTGAACTGGTGTCTTGCGTCCACGAATGCAGGAGCCTAAAACATGTCTTGTGTCTTGGCCGGCTAAACACTCACTAACTGACGACAACCGTTTGGTTGTCAATATCTACGCACTTGTGACGTCTGCTTTGTTCCGTCCAAGTGCTTTCTTGTGCTTATTTCCTTGCTTCGTCTAATTCCCTGTTCTGGTGCACTTGCTTACTCTTTTAACTCTATCTGGCTGTCATTCGAGCCATGACAGCTATTATTCCCCCTCCATAAAAAAAATGTCCTACATTTTCCTATTCTTACTTTACTTCGACATGTATGCCAATGATGGATATGACGTAAATTACTGTAAGTCATGATCGACTACAAATCTGTCATCTCTGGAACTCAGTATGTCATCTTAAGACAATATAGATCGTGTGGACTTCAGACATTGAATTAAAACCCACAAGTCCCAATCACCGCCACCTCATACATTTCAAAGAAATGATCATCGAGATGTTCTCGCGTTAACATGATTGACTACTTGCAACAAAAGAAGCAAGGTTCAAACACCGCCGGACACTATAATTAAAGTGCCGTTTTCGCGTTTCATGTTGACCCCTTGACAAAAATTACCTCAGACCTCTGTAACCCTTGAGTATCTTCGGTGAAACCAAATGCAATTCTATGTTGTGAACCCAACGACCTTCTGAGTCAAAAGAAATCAATAGCTGATCCCCATCAATTTCAGAGATGTATTATGTCAACTTCACTCTGAGTTAACATCTCTTTCCATCATGCAATGTCGATATTGGGCAATTTAATCTTACAACTATATCTCATATCTGTTCTTAGTCCTCATAATTGTAATGTTGACTTTCTAACTATGTCTGATTTTAAGTATGTGTATTTGTATAAACTCTTTTTCCTTCATCCATCTCTACATTCATCCGTCATGAAATAACACATCTAAATTCTTTTTATTGATGATGATATAAACACAGCACACAACAAATAAGTATGTACTTATCCTTAACTGTGAAATAATAAATATCAACAATTATAATAATTGATAAAATTATAACAATAAAATTAAAATTAATATCACTTCACTAGTAAATTAATACTATTAGTGATTTAACTATCAATCATCATTTGCTTTTCTCCCTAATACTGAAAGAATTTACATATTGTTTTTCTTTTCAGACTATAACACAAAATAATTAAAGAATACGTCCAAATGTCGCCTTGCAAAATCGTCCACTATCCTGTATCTATTAAATATTAAATTGAATACAGCCTTTGCCGTCGTCCTTGTCCATTTTCTCGTACAACTATGTGATCACGCACTGGCTTACTTATTTATCTTGCCATCTGCAATATTAATAACAACAAGTGACTTATTTATATTTAAACAGTTGTTTTCATACATGTGGTGTTTCAAAAGTAAGTTACAGTCATAATAAAGTAACATTATATTTAGATATTATAATCTTGTCATTTAGCCTATTTACTCCAATACCAAAATTTAAAATTACCAACAAAAGCGTATTTTATTCACATAGAATGTTCATAATCGACTTAGTAAATCTGCTAAATTATTTCTTTAGTATTAACCGATATGATTTAGGAAACTATGTAGACTTCGCCATGCCCGCCATTACAGGTCTATTTGGGCATAGGTTCTGGATAAAGACACTCGTTAATACACATCCACACCCAACAATTATGATTATGAATATGAACAATACAATGAACACAGTAGACGACATCACATCTTATAAAAATATTTATGATGACAATACAACCACAACATCGTTACATGTTTTACGCAAGGTTAGCAAAATTCATTCAGTAGAAAATATAAACGAAATTCATTGAAACCATGCTTCACTGTATCAATACTGTAGTCGTGTGTCATTAACCCATACACACGCCAACAATAGAGTTCCACTGTTGCATGATCTCCATGCTGTTATCAGTTTTAACCATTAATAATACCCACGCCTTCCTACAACAAAACCCTGTTCTGTGTCAATAACCCATACCCACAACAGCGATTAGTTGTCTTTTCTATCATATGTTCAACAATTCGCATAGGAAGACCTCTGCCACATAACAATTACCCATGTCATATGCCAGAAGGCCGCCAAACACGATAAGAACATATTATGTTCAGCGACTTTGTCGCCACACGTTATAATCCATATATCATTTTGCGACTTTCACTATTCTAGATGTTTACCCCAGCTGTTAATTTTCTACTGGACAAATCCCGACCAATTCTAGTGTAAAACCTTCTGAACAGTAGGCCCTACACATGTTTATGTATCAACAATTTTCTACTGGACAAATCCCGACCAATTCTAGTGTAAAACCTTCTGAACAGTAGGCCCCTACACATGTTTATGTATCAACAATTTTCTACTGGACAAATCCCGACCAATTCTAGTGTAAACCTTCTGAACAGTAGGCCCTACACATGTTTATGTATCAACAATTTTCTACTGGACAAATCCCGACCAATTCTAGTGTAAAACCTTCCTGAACAGTTCGACCCTTACACATGTTTATGTATCAACAATTTTCTACTGGACAAATCCCGACCAATTCTAGTGTGAAACCTTCTGAACAGTAGGCCCTTCACATGGTTATGTATCAACAATTTTCTACTGGACAAATCCCGACCAACTCTAGTGTAAAACCTTCTGAACAGTAGGCCCTTCACATGTTTATGTATCAACAATTTTCTACTGGACAAATCCCGACCAATTCTAGTGTAAAACCCCCTGAACAGTAGGCCCTACACATGTTTATGTATCAACAATTTTCTACTGGACAAATCCCGACCAATTCTAGTGTAAAACCTTCTGAACAGTAGGCCCTTACACATGTTTATGTATCAACAATTTTCTACTGGACAAATCCCGACCAACTCTAGTGTAAAACCTTCTGAACAGTAGGCCCTTACACATGTTTATGTATCAACAATTTTCTACTGGACAAATCCCGACCAATTCTAGTGTGAAACCTTCTGAACAGTAGGCCCTTCACATGTTTATGTATCAACAGTAGGCCCCTACACATGTTTATGTATCAACAGTAGGCCCTTCACATGTTTATGTATCAACAGTAGGCCCCTACACATGTTTATGTATCAACAGTAGGCCCTTCACATGTTTATGTATCAACAGTAGGCCCTTCACATGTTTATGTATCAACAGTAGGCCCTTCACATGTTTATGTATCAACAGTAGCCCCTACACATGTTTATGTATCAACATTATTTTGGCTCCGGTCATTCCTTCTGATGTTATCCATCCTGCATCCATACCAATCTTGATGAAGTGATGACAAGAAGATATTTTCTACGTCTAACCCATATCATCTAATAATTGTAGACAAGAAATGTAAAGGAAATTTAGTATTTGTGATTTTAACTGTGTGCGACAATCAGAACCACTTCTTTTTTTTTTTCAATAAAGTCCTGTAAAGACGACAAGTTGCTATGTTCCACTACTATTCAATCTAGTCACCTGTGGGAACTGCAGAAAGAAGTTCAGTACCAAAAATATACAGGCTTATAAATATTAGACAACAAAGATACAGTATTATTCTATCATACTTGTAGATCAGAAATGTAGACAGAAATTTCGCACGAAAGTCCTGTCACTCACAAAATGAAAGTTCACGCCGCCAAAGTCAAAGAACGTAGCAAAAATTAGTTTGCTTACACGCAAGAAATTATCTACTAGAAAATAAATAGCTCAGAGTTTGCAGAACTACTTATAGAAAATAAAATATGCAATTTATAACGACACAATAAACAAAGTTAACGATTTTTAAATAAATAAATAAATAAAATTTCGTACACCAAAATATTATGACTTATCTATACCCCTGGAAATACTACCCACCAAAGAATTTAGCAAAGCAGAAAGATATTAGCTTAAAAATAATCAAGCCTCTACATAATAAATTAGATAATGAAACCACAATTTAAAAAAAATAGCAAAGACTAGTTGTAATAATTCCAAAGCAATAAATAAAAAGATAATATTGTTATAATAATTAAGAAAAGTAACTCAGCAAAGATAATATAAGCAGAGTTAACGTTCTTTAACTACGTAAAATTAAGAATAGAAAACATTCTTCTGATAACATCTAAAATAATGCGCACACACAATTAAGAAAGTCTAGCGCAATATCGCACCAAATTATGTACCGCGCTTATGACGTAATGGAAGACATGAGTGAATTAGAAAAGAATAAAATGTGTGTAATATTACAATATTAATGACTGCCACTTAACTAAATGAAAGACCACAAACGTTTACTTAGCTCATAAAACACAGTGATTTCTCCCATCAATGTGTTAGACTGAAATGTCAGAAAGTCCGCTCGTATTTGATCTGAATTGTAGCCCAACAAAATCGTCCTCAAACTCGACAAATGTCAGACACAATTCTTCGGCCTCACACTTCTGATCTCTTGCGTATTCCAGCGTTGACCAATAAAAATTCGCATATAACTGTCGTTGTCCAATATTCCTCAATATCGATCTGTCGTTGTCCAACAATCCTTCTTATTGATCTGTCGTTGTCCAACAATCTTTCTTATCGATCTGTCGTTGACCAATATTCCTCTGTATCGATCTGTCGTTGTCCAACAATCTTTCTTATCGATCTGTCGTTGACCAATATTCCTCTGTATCGATCTGTCGTTGTCCAACAATCCTTCTTATCGATCTGGGGCCTGTCAACCCAAACTGCAACAATTTGATTCCCTTAATAGAACCACTTCTGATTTAATCCGTTATGAAAATCTCCTAGACATATGAATTAAAAATCAAGCTACCTGGACAACAATACACCATTGAGAGCCACGAACTCCGTGCCAAGCTGACACAATATGATGATACCTTCACAATTCCCCAGTCATCTCTAATACAACACTCTCGCTGCCCAAACTTTATGATCCGTTATGACAGTAACAGAGTCACTGGTATTCAACTGGACACACATGATGAATAAAACAGTTCTCCTCTTTATACAGCAAATTAACAACGGGGATACGCCACTTGGTTTGTAGCCTTGTCAAACCGGCGTGATCCTCTTGGACAACAATGTAGTGTTGTATGTGCCATTGTGATGTATTCTTGTATTGTATTCCTGCAACGGTTGGAATGACCTTCAATCCCTCTTTCAATGATAACTCATATACTTCCCAAACGATCCTCTTGGTTCAAACTTTCAACCGGACAGGCACCCATGTCACGATCCTGGATGTTAGGGGCTGTTGTGTCTTGGGTTTGGCTGCTGACTATCTACTCAAACATGACAGCACAACTCACGTCAGTCCATCACAAGTCCATCACACCATATGAGGAGAACGACAACTTCTTTATTGTCGGTAAGCATCATGAAACGTTACAGAATGCAGAGGATGATCAAGGCTTCAGTCCGTCACATGCTACTCTCATTCACGCCTGAGTCTTACAAATCAACCTTACACAATTGGGTGGACTATTGGGCAGCGGAGTGTGAACTCGCCTGTGTGGGTAGTGTCGATGTGTCTAGGTATAATCAACATGACCCCAACCTCCTCGCGTGCTTTACTAATGAATCGTTTGGCATTACCTGTTAAGAAGCATCACTCAGATCTCTCAAACCGTAAGCTGGCAACCACCCTGAACTGGTGTCTTGCTTCCACGAATGCAGGAGCCTAAAACATGTCTTGTGTCTTGGCCGGCTAAACACTCACTAACTGACGACAACCGTTTGGTTGTCAATATCTACGCACTTGTGACTTCTGCTTTGTTCCATCCAAGTGCTTTCTTGTGCTTATTTCCTTGCTTCGTCTAATTCCCTGTTCTGGTGCACTTGCTTACTCTTTTAACTCTATCTGGCTGTCATTCGAGCCATGACATCATCCTCATTGCACATCGAACCATTCAGTCCATAAGTGCTCAGAATCTCTCCTCCCCCCCCCTCCCCCATCCTTCCTCAGCAAATATCGCAGTGTGTAGCGGCTCACGACATCAGTTCTGTGTTGGTTTATTAATCTTTTGGCTTCCTGCGTAGTTTTCCTGTTTGGTCACACCCCTTTTAACTTGCTGATCTTGCAGTCTGACCATGACCGTTGATTCACAGACATCACTTGGTTCTCGTAAACGACTTACTTCTCGTAGAGCATTAAGTATATCAGCCTGATCCATGGCTCGTCCGCCCTCCACAATAGACCTACTTGCAATCCTGTAAGCCTGCTTATTTCTTTTACACCCGGATGCCCTGACACGAAAATGAAACTAATCTTTACTAGCCGTGACCGATCTTGAGACAACAATCACTGTCTTCGGATGTACCCCGTCTCCAATTTTTCTGAGCATACTCATTGAGTCACAAAGGAAAGATGACTGTCAAGAATGATGCACTATCTCCAACTGTTTCTGCACCGTTGTTCTCTCTTGTCATAGGTATGTAGAGTTCTCTCCTGAAGTCTATTACACGGTGATTTATGTTATCTGTGTTTATTCCCTTATAATGTATTCTGTTGTCTATTCCACTGGAGTGTCGTCTCCGTAAATACATGTTGTGTTTTGTGTATGTATTTGTTTGCTGATGAAGTCTAGTCACCGCAACGCTCTGAATATTTTGTAATTCTGTTCTGTAAAGCTGCATGGCTTTTTTTATTTTACATTGTTTACATGTCCACAGCTTTACCGTAGTTCCATCAGTATTATTCATATCCAGAGCTGGACATTGCCTGTCAGTTTCGCTCCCAGGCTACGCCTCCCACCTGTCAGTCAATGATCCACATACAATCACCAGGTGTCAGGGTCACTTCCTGGTGGGTGTAATCTACTTACAACACACATTAGTTCCACATCCTTTACAAGACGTTGCAGTCAACTCCAGCATGTTTTGTCTATTTTGTGATTATTGGGCAAGTTTACGTTCGCCATTGCTTTCTGAAAGACTGGCACTCATACTATTGTATGGCAACCAACGCAAGGCGGACTGCTTCTAAATAGTCCATAGCTGTGTTTCGAAAGCGATATATGTATATATATATATATATATATATATATATATATATATATATATATATATATATATATATATATATATATATATATATATATATATTGTCACATGCCTGTGTTCAGTGGCATTAAGGTGAGTGGCCGTACAAGATAAACAGTTCACGAGATAAAATAGGGACGGATAGTAAGTCCCCCAGAGGGCGTAAATGAGAAGACAGTAAGTGAAAGGGGGAGCTGAGAAGAGGTCAGCTGGCTAGGATGCTGGTGAGGCAGACAGTTGGAGCAGTGAGGTTGTGTGTTGTGTGTGAAGCATTGTGGGGGATAGAATTGTTTAAAAAGACAGGGACAAAGATTGACGGGGCAGTTGAGGTTTAAACTCCGAGCTGAGAGGGAGTTGAGTGTAGACCAGACCAGGAGAAGGTCGTGGTCTGATAAAGTGAAGAATTGTGACGGAGTTTGGAAGATAACTCCGCACTGTGGGTTCCAGGGATAGTGAGTGGAATTCGAGACCCAGAGTGGGTTACTTTGAGTCGGGCCTAGAGAGAGGCTAGTATACCTGTCGTGTGGGACGAGATTTTAGTAGCCTTGAGAGGTAGTGTTATTCGAAGTGTCCCATTGGGATGGAGATATATTCTTAGAGAATTATTGTTCCTGGATTTATATGCTACATGTGTCTGTGTTAATTCAGAATTAAAGGAATATTATGTGCGCAATCAACGCTTGTTCACTGACTGGTGTTTTGGTGGTGATGCATCTTGGTTAATCGGTTGTTAAACATCACATTTTACAAGAACATACCCTAGACACAACCATAGCCACTCTATCTGTCACTTAGTCAACATTCACTTTGTGTCAGAGAAGATTTCTGGAGGCTTCGTCCATCAAGAACAATATAGACATTGTTGTCATTCCGTTTATCTGTGAACTAGTTGATTAGAGAGAACACTAACATCAGAGACATTAGTCGGATGCCCAATTACAACAACAATTATGAGAGCTCTCCTGTCAAGAATAAACACCATTTTCAGTAGACAACGCATGTCAAAAGTGTCGGAGAAGTAATAGAGTCCACGAGAAACCAGGTAAAAATATCATTTCTCACTCGGAGGGGGGAGAGGAGACGGGGAAAGACTGTCCACGATATAAACACTGGTGTTTCTCCTGTGCGGGAATTGGCTAGCGGAGAGTTCACGAAAGGCCACCACAGGTAAAACCATTGCCCACCCTGAGAGGGAGAGGGGACAGCGGGGTTTACTCACAGTACACAGACAAGGTTTGCGCTGTGGAGAGAGTCGTCTGGCCGACAGCAGGCGAAAAAGTCAGCGCTGGTTAGGACAGTTGTTCACGAAAAATAGACAGGCGCCAAAGGTGAAGGTCAGGTGAACTTGTGCACAGCGAGTGTGTGTGTTTACGGCGTCTTCAGAGTTCGGTGCAGATAATAAGATGGAAAGGGGCGCCAGGGGAGTTACGAGGGTAATTCATGGTTAAAAACTCGCCAGGAGGAGGGGAGTTATAGGAGGAAAGTGTGGGGAACACACAAAGGTGACAATCGTTGCTCCACAGAAAAGGAAAAGTTTCTACACGGAGTATTGTGATAAAGAGAAACAGAGATGACCGGTGGGTTCATTTCAAGGCCGAGAACCAGGGAATTTGACGGAAAAATTTCCACTGAGAATAACACGTTGTTTTTCTACTGAAACTAGGATTTACGTTTAACGTCTTTGTGTGTGTGTGTCATCATCGGCAAACAAACCACAACAGTCATTCAGGTGCCGTCTTCGCAAATATGAGCGCATTTTTTCACCAAAAAAGACTTGCGAAGGGGATTTAAAGCACGTGATCAATTTCTGCCATTCGTTGGTTTAACCGGGTCAGCAACAGTGAAACCATACCATCACTTCAAAGCGACAGTGACTACGCAGATAAACATTAATTGATTTTAAAGGTATTTTCGGCTCCCCAAAACGCAACGAAAACCCTATATTTCTGGCAAAACAAGAGCGATAACAGACATTATACAATCACACGCCAACTCCACGGGGAGGGTTACAAAAACATTACGGACTGTGAAGATACAAGGCGTTGGGATAATTATCATCATCTTCAACTTTTACGACAGTCGAAAATCGTGTCACCACGTCAACAAAAAGTGACAACGCATCAGAACATTAATTCATCGTGGGAATCTAACGTCGTAATCTTTTCAAAACAGTAACGGACAGAACATTTCCATGCGATTTTCGGACAATATTAAAAACAAACTAAGGACTTTTGTAAGATTCTACCATCACATTGGTGGCGGCAACCCTTGTTTGCTTCTGTTGTTCTCATCGTCCTAAGTATTGTTGTTGTTGTGCGTTACGTAAATATTTGTATGTGGTCCAGTGTTCGTTATAAGTAGGATATTTTTGCATTGTTTCTCGAAATGCGGGAGACGGCGCAAAGGTGAAATTGTCTAGGTACATATTGTATGTTGTTGAGAGACAGCTGACGAGTCAGTTTGTTTTGTGCTGTGGCATTGGGTCGTCTCGACATTATACACGGTGTCCAAGTGTCTACGTCAGATCTATGTACATTATTCATTTTATATTTGTTCTTTTTACTGTTTTCTCTTTACTGTTACATATAATATTTGAGTTCTTTGGATATATGGTATTGGTGTAATTCTTATGTTAATATAGCTTCTATCTAGATGGTATTTGTCAGTTTATATTATGCGCACGGTATGGTCTTTCATGGGCATGTTTATGTCAGTGGTTTTTATTTCTATGTAATCATCCGTCTGCGTTTCACCGGCCTATGCGTCTAGCGTTTAATAGTTGGCATTTAGTGTGTATCATTCATCTGTGTATGTATATGTATGTTTACAACTATTTCCAGGAATTGTTCTACAGTTATTTGATATATATATATATATATATATATATATATATATATATATATATATATATATATATATATATATATATATATATATATATAGGAGGGAGTATAGTTTATATTCCCCCCTCACTACCTAGTGCTTATAGAGTGACTGGGTGAGTACAGAGTGATATTGTAGCACTACGGATTTACGTACACAGGGAGTGCGGGTGTACTTAGGGAAGTGACACAAAGACTAACAGCAGAGTCTGTACATTTATAGTTGGCTGATTCACAGCAACGTGTCCACAAGTACAAGATGCCTACTTTAATGGAATATATTGAAGCAGGTGAACGAATAGGCCTGAAAGGGTAAAGAGTTACAGGAGTATGCAGAAGCGAAAGAACAAAAGCAGACGGAAAGAGAGGAGAGGCATAATGAACGCGAGGCAAAGCGTCTACAGGAAGAGAAAGAGACGCAAGTAAAACTAGCTGAAATGGAAAACAAGCGTCTACAGGAAGAGAAAGAGACGCAAGTAAAACTAGCTGAAATGGAAAACAAACGTCTACAGGAAGTAAAGTTAGCTGAAATGGAAATTGAGAAAGAGAAGATCAAGTGCCAGATGCAAACTGAAATCGAGTTAAGAAAACTAGAACTATCTTCGAAAGGTCAAAGTGAGGAAAGCAGAAGACCGTCGCAGTCGTCACAGAGATTAAAACTGCCATATTTTACAGACCGAGACCAACTTGAAAATTATTTGGCCAGGTTCGAGGCATCAGCCAAAGCGTTAGGTATTCCAGAGAAAGAGTATGGGATGCGACTTGGCGAATTTCTTACGGGTAAGGCACTAGACACCATGTTCAATTTACCTGTAGAAGAAAGAAACAACTACACTATCTTACGTCAACGTTTGCTGACAAAGTTCCAACTAACGGAGCATGGATATAGGACAAAGTTTAGACAGTTAGTGCCAGAGACAAATCAAGATTTCACAGACTTTGTTAACACTGTAAAGAATACATTTAACAAATGGATGGAGCTTGCAGAAGTAGGGAAAGATTTTAATAAATTAGTAGATCTAATGTTAAGAGACAAGGTAGTATCTGCATGCAATTCTAATTTAGTGGCGTTCTTTGAGGAACGGAAGCCAAAGGACATAGACACAATGTCTCAGTTAGGGCAAAACTATATGACTGCACATCCTAACAGTTCTATTGGGAAACTAATGAGTGAGGAAATAGTCTGTGCAGCGTACACTAAACAGGACCAGAATCCAGTCATTAGACCAAGGGCGAAAAGTGTGGATTCAGCACAGAAAGGTGAGCAACAAGAACTTCAAGATAATGGTTTCCGAGGAAACAATGTTGGTAGAGTAGGACGGTACCCATATAGAAGAGGGAACTTCCAGAGACGTCCAAATTATGCCGGATGCTGGAATTGTGGGAGCTGGAGACACAAAATGGCAGATTGTGATGCACAACCATCAGATGGACCAACGAACAACAGTAAAAGGGAGATCACTTGTTTCAAATGTGGAAGGAACGGGCATGTCAGTCATCAATGTAGGATGAGAGAAACAGAGCACTCAAATGCAGCACAAGTAATTGAGACGCTGAACAATGAAGATTGTAGTGGGTGCAAACCTCTTTTTGAAAAAGACGGTCAGCCAGTCTTAATATGTGGTCATACAGTGAAAGCAGGATCAGCAGTGCATGAAGGAGGAAGTCTGAAGATGCATCATGGGTTTGTTAATGATAGGCCAGCGTTAACAATTAGGGATTCCGGATGTACGTCCATCGGGGTGAGAAAGAGTTTAGTGCAACCCTCGGATTATACAGGAAAAAAGATTAGATCCATAACATTTAATGGGACAGTAGAATACTACCCAATAGCCGTGATAACAGTAAAAACACCATACATAACAGGAAGAGTGACAGCATGTGTTTTAGACTCACCAGTGGCAGATCTCATCATAGGAAATGTTATAGGAGTTAAAGAGTGTACAGAAGAGGAAGTAGTTTATTGGGACCAAAAATATAGTGTAAGCAGTAATGAGGTAGTTACCACAAGAGAACCTAAATTAGAGAGTATAGCTGAGGTAGAAGAGGCACTTGAAGTAGACACAGGAACTCAGGACAAGGATAGTACAGCTGAGCAGATGAGAATGGATCCCAAATATAGTGCTAGTGGCTCCCAGAGACAAGATACTACTCTGAACAAATGTTCCCAAGGGTGTAGGAGAGTAGAACATAGGCAGTCAAAGAAAGGTAGATGGTGCTTCGAGAGGAAGAACAATGTTCTCACTCGCAGGCTTTTCAGATAGTGGAACTGCACGTGGGCAAGTAGCAGTACCTTTAGCACATAGAGACCGATATACTAGAACAGCTCAGGATAGTACATGTGCAGGGCACATAGGCATAAGGCGTATGCAGCAGAAAGAAAGGTGCCAGATATATGGGCCAAGATTGAATAAAGAGTTCAGACTAAACAGAGACTCAAGTGTAACGGTGCAATATGCAGATAGGAAAGTTGAGTCAGGTCAAAAGAGTGTTCGCGACATTACTGACCCAGGGCTAGGGATAGCAAACAGATGTTGTAATTGTAGAGGTACCATGAGTCATGGGTACATGAAAGGTAGACACAGCATCGACAGGAATCAGAGGTGGGTTAATGCAAGAACAGAACCACCTGATATAGGGTCGGTACACAAATAGTATTGTGTGGTCGTGAAGTAGTAAGAGACCTGTGGGTACATAAGTATAATGCTTTCCTATGACGTATTATTATTATTATGTGATGTAGTAGTTCATGCATTGGTACACAAGATAGAAAGTTGTTTTATATTTATGTGTGGGGAATAGTGGAGTGTACTATGAGCATTTGATGTATTATTTAGTGTGGTAGCTAGAGTAATTTGGATTTATACTTACGACTACCCAGGCAATGTGTCTGGGTCACATATTTGATAAGTATTAGTCTCCCAACATTTGAAAACGATGTTTTCTTTTGAGGGTGGGGTAGTGTCACATGCCTGTGTTCAGTGGCATTAAGGTGAGTGGCCGTACAAGATAAACAGTTCACGAGATAAAATAGGGCGGATAGTAAGTCCCCCAGAGGGCGTAAATGAGAAGACAGTAAGTGAAAGGGGGAGCTGAGAAGAGGTCAGCTGGCTAGGATGCTGGTGAGGCAGACAGTTGGAGCAGTGAGGTTGTGTGTTGTGTGTGAAGCATTGTGGGGGATAGAATTGTTTAAAAAGACAGGGACAAAGATTGACGGGGCAGTTGAGGTTTGAAACTCCGAGCTGAGAGGGGAGTTGAGTGTAGACCAGGACCAGGAGAAGGTCGTGGTCTGATAAAGTGAAGAATTGTGACGGAGTTTGGAAGATAACTCCGCACTGTGGGTTCCAGGGATAGTGAGTGGAATTCGAGACCCATAGTGGGTTACTTTGAGTCGGGCCTAGAGAGAGGCTAGTATACCTGTCGTGTGGGACGAGATTTTAGTAGCCTTGAGAGGTAGTGTTATTCGAAGTGTCCATTGGGATGGAGATATATTCTTAGAGAATTATTGTTCCTGGATTTATATGCTACATGTGTCTGTGTTAATTCAGAATTAAAGGAATATTATGTGCGCAATCAACGCTTGTTCACTGACTGGTGTTTTGGTGGTGATGCATCTTGGTTAATCGGTTGTTAAACATCACATTTTACAAGGACATACCCTAGACACAACCATAGCCACTCTATCTGTCACTTAGTCAACATTCACTTTGTGTCATATATATATATATATATATATATATATATATATATATATATATATATATATATATATATATATATATATATATATATATATATATATATATAACCCTAAATAAAAACTACAAGGAGGCAACAAGAAACTTCTACAAAAAGAAAAGTGCAATGCGAACCAAAGGAGAAACATTTGACCCAACTGAAATAATTAACAGCGAATATGGAGAACCAATAAGTGAACAAAAACAAATCCTAATAAGATGGAAGCAGTATTTCGAACAACTTCTCAACATCCATCAGATGTCACAGGAATTCAAGAGACCTACACAGATGCCACCGAAGAACTAGAAACCAGACATACTAAAAGAAGAAATTATAGAAGCCATCAGATTAGCCCCATTGAACAAATCACCGGGATAGAATGAAATACCAAATGAACTAATTAGAGCAGCAAGAGAAGTAGGAACAGCTTGGCTAGCATAGACTATTCATCCATGGTTTGGGTAGAACAACAGACACCACGAGACTGGGAAAACGCCGTAATTATCCCAATTTGGAAAAACAATGGCAGCAAAAGAGACTGCACACAATACAGAGGCATTTCCCTGTTGAGTCATACTGGGAAAATATTTTGCAAAATTCTTGAAAAAAGATTACGAACTACTTTAGAACCCCAGCTAAGCGAAACACAACTTGGATTTAGGAAAACACAAGGATGCATAGATGCCATTTTTGCTCTTAGACAATTATAGAAAAATCAATCGAATTCAATGAAACACTCTACTTAGCCTTTGTCGACCAAGAAAAGGCATTCGATAGAGTAGATAGAAACAAGCTGTGGGAAATCCTTAAACAATATGGAATGAGTACACATCTAGAAGTTTGTAAAACAACAGCGAATGCATAGTGAGAGCAACTGGAGGACACTCAGAACTCTTCACCATAAGATCTGAAGTACGACAAGGTTGTGTTCTGTCCCCTCTCTTGTTTATAACATATATAGACAACATATGTAAAGAAACCAGCCAAACAGAGACAGCAAGAATACCGCATGACGAGAACACAGAAGAAGAAACATCTGCTAAATCTAACCATTAGAGAACTCCTGTTTGCGGACGACCAAGCACTAATAGCAAAATCAGAAGCTGAATTACAAGACCACATGAATAGTCTAAACGAAATGTGTAGGGAACATAACATGAAAATTAGCACAAGGTAAACAGAGGTAATGACTATAACCAAAGAAGAACAAACAATAACAATTCACCCAAACGAACATCCCTTGAAACAAGTAAAGAGTTTCAAGTACCTAGGAAGTATAATATCATCAAATGGCAGATCAGAGGACGAGATAAAAAATAGGTGCAATTAGACAAACCAACTCATTGGACAAATGGCACCAATACTAAAGAATAAACATGTATCAATAACTACTAAGAAGCACTTTACAACATAATCTTCCTACCAACTCTATGCTATCAATGCCAAACCTGGACAATGACAGAAAAAGAGAAAAGAAAAATCACAACAACAGAAATGAGATTCCTGAGAAGAATACTCAACGTATCAAGAAGAGATAAGATCAGAAATGAAGAAATCAGGACTAAAGTGGGGTTAAAGGAGCACTAGATTTTATTAGAAAGCAGCAAGTCAAATGGTTTGGCCATGCAAGTAGGTTACCAGTCAACAGCATACCACAACAAGCAATGATGTACAGACCAGATGGAAACAGAGGAAGAGGCCGACCACGTAAACGTTGGACGGAGGGAATAGCAGAGTCCATGGGAATATCGATATATGAAGCCCATAATCGGGCACTCTCACGAAGTTTATACTTCACCTCTACACCGCAAGGTACAAGAGGAACATGATGAGATGAGATTTTATATATATATATATATATATATATATATATATATATATATATATATATATATATATATATATATATATATATATATATATATCCCCCGATGGTGTTTCCACCTTGTCATGGTGGTGGAGCTTGAGTTTCTCAATGACCCCAAGAGCTATGTCGGCGGTATCGTAGCTACCAGCAGGGCCTCACAAGCCGGACAGGTCAAAGGGTAGCGAACAGACAAAGAGAAACACCCTGGTCCTCCAGGTTGGGTGTTGAAGCGAGGGGTTAACATCCCCACCTTTGAAAGAAAATATTTTGTTACGAAACAGATACATAAGCCTCGAATTCGGACTGACTTATTTGGATAACGACCTCGGAACGCTAAAGGACTCTTGAGATTTGAAACATGGAATGTACGGATACTATATCGAGCTGGAGCGGCTGAAGAACTAACCCAGGAGCTGGTTGAATATCAAATGGATATAACAGCAATCCAAGAAATAAGATGGCCAGGAGAGGCTACGTTAGAGCAAAATGGTTAAAGATGTCATAGAAGAAACCCCCAAACAGGGCATCCTGATTGTGCTGAGAGACTTCAATGCAAAAATAGGTAGAGAGCAAACTCATAAAAAAGTGGCCTGTATGGAAAGCCTACATACAACTTCAAATGATAATGGATGGAGAGTCATCATCCTGGCAGAAGCCAAAGGACTGCAGATTAGCAGTACCAGACTACAAAGAAAGGATATACACAAACAAACTTGGAAATCATGTGACAAGAGAACCTATAATCAGATAGATCACATTTTAATTAACAACAAAAATACATCAAACATACAACTAGTTACAAGTTATAGAGGGGCTGAGTGCCACAGCGACCACTTCCTCGTTGGAGCAAAATTTAAAATAAAACTTAAGAGAGCTTTCTATACTAAATTACAATGATTATACCCAACATATAACAGAGAAAAACTACAAGAAATTACAGTCAAAGAGAAATTTGATGAAATAAAATGTAAACTTGAAACTCTGCAAAACCCTTTGGAGGAAAGCGTTGACCAAACTTGGTTGAACATCAAGAATACAATCCAAACTACCGCAGAAGAATGTCTCGGTGTGTTAACCACGCATAGAAAGAACAGATAGTTCAATCAGAAATGTGAAGAAGCAGTCATTAGGAAAAAGAATGCCAGACATATATGGCTAAATGACATCAACACCATCCAAAAGGAAGAGCAATATAGAAATAAATGTAAAGAGGTTACAAAAATAGTTCGACAGCAGAAGCGAGTAATATAATCAAAGATATTGAAACTAATCACCAGAAAAACGAATCCAGAAAGTGTTTTAAAGAAATGAAGTCAATGAAACGAGGGTACCAACACAAACACACATGGTTTAAAAAACAAAAATGGGAATATGATAAATACCAATGAGGAAATGTGCAACACATTCACAAAAATGGGAATATGATAAATACCAATGAGGAAATGTGCAACACATGGAAAGAAAAAGGGTTTCAAGATGGCGACGGACTGTCGGGTTGTTTTGTGTTCGTTAACTTTTTCGCGTAGGGGATGGATTTATTCATCTCTTGCGTGTAATTGGTGTGCCAGGATGTAAAACCAGGAGATTCTACTCAAGATCTGCGCGGGTGCTACGGAGTTCGTGCATCGAGCGAAGCCATCCTTGAGTGAATCTTTAGCAGCGTGTGTGGGTTCTGTGTTTCGTTTTTTTTTTCAACATGGCGGAACATGTGTTCTCCGAGCAGTCAGCAGTCAACCTAACGAGGCAGCGTGGAAGCCACGCAGGGAGAAAGAAGCTAGGTAAGCGTGGTGGTTTGAGACGTTTTAGACTCAAGTGTCACCGTCTAGGACTCAGGAATATTCGTATTCTATATTAGAACTGTGCTAGTGTAAAACAACGGGGCTCTATTTTAGAACGCAAATTAAAAACACATGTTTTTTATTCCCTAGTTTACAGGAACGACATTGTAGCACTCCAGGAGACGAGACTGGGCGATCAGCTACTCCGAATTGCCGGCTTCAAATGTTACTACAACAGACGACATCTGGGAATGGCGATTCTCTTTCGCGACAGCATGGTGGCGTCAGAGCTAGACATGTCCAGTTGGGACAGTGACGATATACAAATACAGGCGTTGAGAGTTCATTCCAGTATATCATTCATGTTGATTAATGTTTATGCCCGCAATGGGAGTATGGACGCCCAGAAGTGGCAGTGCTTAAGTGGCATATTAGGCCACGGGAGAAATGTTATTTTCTGTGGTGACTTCAACGCTAAAGGCAGATCATGGGGAAACATTTCCTCCAATACACAGGGGGAGGAGCTCGAGACTGCACTTGAAACCATTGACCTGGTTTGTATCAAAAGTGGCTGTGTCATCTGGACAGCAAGCCGTCCAGGCGATGAGGACAGTGCTATTGATCTGGCGCTAGTTTCACCTTCACTCACTACAGTGTGTAGATGGGGTGTCCTAGGACACCACGGCAGCGACCACCACCCTTGCATCATATTGGTGGAGAAAGGCAGAACCAGGCAGCACAAGCTAAAGGTAAAGACTTTCCAGTATGACAGTACAGGGCAAGATGTGGTGAGTAAAATAAGACGTGACAAGCGCAGAAAGTTTCAGGGCAGGAAAAAAAGCTGGGAGCAGCCACCGTGGTGGAATTTCGAGGTGGAGAAGGCTTGGGTGGATAAGCGTAGTGCTGTAAGGAGATGGCAAAATGCCAAGAAGAACAGAGCTGGTCATCCTAGTCCCTGCATGCACTTAGAAAGAGAGATGCACACAAAAGTAAGCTATTTCAAGAAACTGGTCAAGGTGGTTAAAAGCGAAAAATGGGCAGAGGTGTGTCAAAGAGTAAGCACAGACAAGTCACTGAAATTGTTCTGGCGACTACATAAAAGCATGAGTGGTGTAGTCAAGAATAAGAGCATTTCTGACTTCCAAGGTGCTGACCTCATCTGGCAGAGGACTGACGAGGACAAGGGCAAAGCCCTCTTTGAACGCTATCTTGAGCAGAGCAACCAGACAGACATGGGAGGCCGAAATCTGGCCAAGGAGGTCACCTCAGACAGATGCAAGGCCCAGAACACTTCGGATGAAGACACAGTGACAGTGAAAGAAATCAAGGCTGTACTTCGACGATCAAAAAACAGCGCTCCAGGTCCTGATGGCATAAGATACGACGACATCAATAAGGTGTACCGACAATGAGCTAGAGAAACTAGCAGACATGTACAACAACAGTATAGGGAGTGCTAGCATCAAGGAGGAATGGTTACACAGCTATCTGATTCCCTTGCCGAAGCCTGACAAAGACCACAAAAAAATTCAGGGATATCGAATTATAACCATGCAGAATACAATAGGCAAGCTGCTGGAGAAGGTAATTGCCAGGAAGATATCAAGCCAGCTAGAGAGGCAAGGTGTTTTCCCACCTACCCTGGGTGGGTACCGTCCAAAAAGAGAAACCTGGACCAATGCAGCAGTCTTTGCCCATGATGTCTATGAAGGTTTCCACTCAGGCATTGAAACCTTTGCTGCAGCGATTGATCTTGAGGACGCATACAACAGAGTACCATTGGATTTTTTAATGTTTCAGCTTCTTGAACTAAAAGTAAGTCCATTCCTCCTTAGTTGGATCGCTGCAGCCCTCTTCCAACGGAAAGTAGTTTTTAGATGTGGCAGTTGGACTTCGGAACCAACAACAATATATCCTGGCCTACCACAGGGATCACCATTATCTCCGGTACTGTTCAACGCCTACACAGTGAGAATCACCAGTGAGCAGATCACTGGACCTGGCAGGACATTGTCATATGCCGATGATGTTTTAGTGTATCGTCAGGGTAAGGATAGAGAGCAGGTTGCTGTGGAACTACAAACCGAACTCAATCGCATAAGTACTTGGTGTGATGAAGCTGGGGCAATGGTCAACCCAACAAAGGCAACAGTGACTTGGTTCTCGTTGAATAATCATATTGTCAACACTCCAACACCAACTGTAATGCTGTGTTCAGAGACGGTGGAAAGAACGCAGGCAATGAATTACCTAGGGATACGGTTTGATCGAAGCCTTGCTTATAATGTGCACATAGACCAGGTGATAACAAAGGCCAAGCGGGGTTTGGCTGCGATGCGGGTGATGGCGGCAGCAAACTGTGAGCAGCGCCATCTATGTCTTCTGTACGAGGGGCTGGTCATGTCTGTTTTGGAGTATGCAATGGCAATCCTGACTCTCAGCCATAAGCAGATAGAAAGGATGGAAAGGATACAGAATGAAGCTATGCGCATTATTCTTGGATGTACAAGAGATACAGCATGCAGGGCGATGCGCTACCTTCTTGATTTTCCAACCATTGAAGAGAGAATACAAGTTTGCAGGGCACGCGCCTACCTCAGAGTTAACGCAAACACACAACATCCACTGCATAGTGAAATTAGGAAGGTGAAGGGCAGCAGGTTAAAAAGAGGACGGTCGTGGATGGGTCAAGCCGAAGACATTCTTCAACAGGTGTGTTCACTTGAGGACTTAGAACCTGGCGAGGAGTGGGTGCAAGTGCCAACAGACTTCTGCACATCCTTTTCAGTTTGCATCCAACTAGATAGGAAATGCAGACAAGAAAATCCGGCTGCTGTGGAGGCTGAAGTACAAGCGTTGATTTTCGAGAATTCGCTAGACAGTGACGCGGTCATCTACACAGATGGGTCGGTCGTCCGACATGTGAGAAGCTCATGGGCCTTTACAGCTCGGGCCGGAGGGAGAATTGTGAAGGAGGACTCTGGTGCTTTCACTGAAACCACAAGTAGCCTGACCATGGAAGTCATGGCAGTAAGTAAAGCAATAACATGGCTCGAGACACAGACATTCACTAGGGCTTGTTTCCTTAGCGACTCAATGAACATGATCAAGAGGATAGAGGAGGGGTCGATCCGAAGAGAATGGTTGCTGCCTCTGGAGCGGTCTCGGCTGGCAAAGATTAGTTTCATCTTCGTGCCAGGGCATGCGGGAGTACAAGGAAATGAGCGGGCTGACAAGCTCGCAGGTGAGGCTACTGTGGAGGGCGGACGCGCCATGGACCAGGCTGACATTCTGAATGCTCTACGAGAAGTAAGACTTTTGCGAGAACCAAGTGATGACTGTGAATCTACAACAATGGCCAGACTGCGAGAGCAGCAAATTAAAAGAGGGGTGGCCAAACAAGAACACTACGCAGGAAGCCAAAGAAGATTGATAAACCAACACAGAACTGGCGTCGTTAGCCGCTACACGCTGCGGGATTTGCTGAGGAGGGGATCCGAGCACTTATGGACTGAATGGTTCGATGTACAATGAGGATGATCTGTCGACTAACTAACTAACATGGAAAGAATATTTTGTTGAATTACTACATTGTGAAGCTCCAAGTAACTCTTTCCCACAGGAACGTGTGAACCACAAATTGAAGAACCGCATTTGAAGAAATCCTATATGTAATCACACGACTTAAAACAATAAGGCAACTGGGACTGATGGAATTGCTGCTGAATTTATAAAGGCAGGTGGCCATGCATTACATCTAAAGCTATACGAACTAATAACAATCTGGAGGACAGAAGAATTACCCCAAGACTGGAAAGAGTCATTATTGATACCTATCTTTAAGAAAGGAGACAAGTTCCAATGTGACAATTATAGAGGAATATCACTACTGTCCACAAGCTATAAGATACTATCCGCAGTATTACTAAATAGACTAAAACCACTTTCAGAAGACATATTAGGTGACTACCAGGCGGGTTTTAGACAAAACAGATCAACAATAGATCAGATATTTATCTTTCGACAAATAGCCGAGAAAAATTGGGAATATAAAAGAGATCTCCATAACATTTTTGTGGATTTTAAAAACGCTTGTGATAGTGTCCATAGGAATAGACTATGGAATGCTATGCAGGAATTTGGAATACCAAGGAAGTTAATCAACATGACCAGACTATGCATGAAAGATACTTATAATATAGTAACATATAAAGGCAGGAAATCAGACCCTTTCCAAATAGCATCTGGCTTGAAACAGGGTGATGCACTATCGCGGCTACTCTTCAATCTGGCTCTAGAGAAAGTTGTAAGGAAGGTAAAGGAGGAATATGATATTGGAAGAACATCCAAGCTGCTTGGTTATGCAGATGATATAGATAGTATAGGGGAAAATGAACAAAAGACATTGGAAATATTGACTCACTTAAAGGGAAAAGCCCAACAGATGGGGCTGGTTATCAACCAAGATAAGACAGAATATATGGTAATTTCAAGAGAAGGAATGGCTAAGAACTCTGGCCACATACAAATAGATAATATGACCATTAAAAGAACGGAAACATACAAATACCTGGGTACAATCTTCAACTGCTCCAACATCATAAGGGAAGAAATACAAACTAGAATCAACTCTGGAAATAAGATATACTATGCACTACAACATCTGCTAAAATCAAATGCGCTATCTCGTAACACCAAAATCACAATATACAAAACACTGATCAGACCAGTTGTGCTGTATGGCTCTGAAACCTGGAGTACAACGAAAGGAGACGAAGCCTTGTTACAAACCTTTGAGACACACCGATCCCCATCCCAGCAGTAAAAGAATATGTAGCTTTGTACGCCAAATCAAATTGTATTTACCAATTTACATGCAGATGCGAGGCCATCTACATAGGTAGAACTGAGCGACAGTTACATTGCAGGGTTTCGGAACACATTCCGAATTGGTTGGACAAGATACTACACACAGAAGATGGTAGCCTAGGCAGGCCGACACACCGGAACAGTCCATTGCATTGAAGTCCCCTATTATGATGTTTATTTCTGAATTTTTACATTTCTTTAAGGCAGACTCTATGTCATTATAAAATTCAAAAACACTATCTTCACTGGACACTCCTGTTGGGGCATATACTTGAATAACATTTATGCTAAAAGGTCTGCTACTTAATTTAACTATTAGAACTCTGTCCGACACGGCCCAATATCCTTGAACAGATGTTGATGTTTTCCTGACCAAAATTATTGCCACTCCCCTTTGTCGATTTTCACCTCCAGAATAAATAATCTTAAAATCTTCATCTATCTTGATGCCTGCTCCTGTTCATCTCGTTTCGCACATCCCTAAAATATTAATGTTTTCTCCTTGTATTAGACGTAGACAGTCACAATTTTCTTGGGCATGTTATGAGAAGAAATGACTTGAAGAACTTGGTGACAACTGGCAAGATCGAAAGGAAGAGACCAAGGGGAAGACCTAGAAGTAAATACCTGGATGGCTTGGCCTCTTGGCATGGTCGAGACAGAAACATGGAGCTGATCCACGACTCTGGTGATAGGGTGAGATGGCAAAACATGACCGCCCACGCTTACCGGCATGGCACATGATGGATGGTGTGTGTGTGTGTGTGTGTGTGTGTGTGTGTGTGCGTGTGTGTGTGTGTGTTGTGGCGTGACGAAAAAAATCGGGTCAAAGATAAACAATATAAATTCTACCTGTATAAGAAAGCTCACGAATCCCCAGGAGTGGTGTGCAGATATTCAAGGAACATACTCCCACTCTATAAATATGTCTAGAAACTATGCTTTCCTATTACTAGGCGTTGGGGATTCATAGGTAGTTACCGGGAAAACAGAAACACTGGGGACCCCCATACTAATTATTACACAGTGTAGGTTTTACCAATTGTAACAACCAACAAATGCTGAACATCATCAACAAGTGAACGACTCCATTACATACCTCGTTTCATAAATCTATTGAATTATCATTCTGGTGGTGCATGATAATCACGAATCTTTCATAAATAAAAAACACAAATATATCAAAATATGAGATCACCACCACTAGAATTCCTCTACACTAATATCTTCCCATAATCATTGTTCACACTAATAATAAAAGTCACTGTGTGATCATATTATTTTCTGAAATAAGTTCGCAATATCCAAATCACACTGTTGAATCTTCCACATAGAGTTCTAATTGTAACAATAATGTCACTTCATAAATGTTTAACAAATGATAGGTGTGTGTCAGGTATTATATCTTTACTAGGTCACTTAACTTTTTTTTGCTGAACTCATTTGAAAGAGCTGAGGCTGCGGTGGATAACTTGCGAGAATCTATTCTTCAGCGATGTAAAGGCGACCTCTGGATCATCATTCACGATGTGAAAAAGAAAATGACACCTTGTTCCATCCTAAATGCGTAGGGTCCGACCGTCTCATCAGACTTCTGCCTTTGAGCCAGTTGGATAAGGATGAAGCAATTAGCCGAACCCTCATGTAGCTTTCTGGTGATGTAAAACAAAATCAACCGCTATGTTCTTGAAAGATATACTTAAATATTGCAGTGATATGATATGTGATGTTATCATACATAGCAAAGGAACTTCAGCTGAAACAAACCATTACGATATTTTAACGATTTCATTGGCATTTTTATCAGGATGGGGAAAAAATTATATCACAATAAGACAAAAACATCCTGTGGAGATAAACATCAATGTTGTGAAAATAGGAGACAAATGAAAAATCGTAAATTGATTAGAGACAATAGACGTAGACAGTCAAAATTTTTTGGACATGTTATGAGAAGAAAGGGATTGGAGAACTTAGTGACAAACTGGCAAGTTCGAAGGGAAAAGATCAAGAGGAAGACCGAGAGGATACTACCTGGATGACTTGGCCACATGCCATGGACGAGACAGGAACACTGAGCTGATCCACGACTCTGATGATCAAAGGAAATGGCGAGTTATGCTTTCCGGCATGGCATATGATTGATTGATTGATTGTGAAAAACATCAGATGAGATAAACATTTGTTAGGAAAACATCTGTTGAGACAAACACATGTTGAGACAATATCTGTAGAGACGAACATCCCTTGAGACAACTATCTGTTGAGACAAAGATTAGTTGAGACAATCATCAGTCGAGACAACCATCAGTTGAGACAAACATTAGTTGAGACAGACATCAGCCGTAACAACATATGTTGAGTAAAACTTTATTATGATAAGTATCTGTTGTGACAAAAACCTGTTGAGAAAAATATCTTGTTGTTATAACCATTGGTTGTGATGATTGCTGTGACGTCACGTCTTTTTGTTGTGATGTCAAGGACAAAACAAAATGTCAAGAAGACACAGCGACATCTGCTTGAGATTAAGACATAAATCATAAATGAAATGTCATTATGTTGGGACGAATTGTCATAAAGAAATAATGACGTCAGAATAAGACACTCGTCACTGCAAGATATGGACGTCAATAATAAGGTATGTGACGTCATATGAAAAGCAAACGTCTTATTAACTCTTATCACTCCTGTCATGCCTTTAACTCCTAAACATTGACCAACAACTCAACATTCACTAGTGTTACATGAAACATAAATAACACGTCAATCCTTTCACCAATCATGAAAATAAGAATTACTGAGAGAGGCATCAGATAGATATCTCATAATATTCTACAAAGATTCGAACACATTAAGCATGATATGCCTTTCCAGCCAAAATTCGGTGAGTAGGGGTTAAAGACATAAACTCGAACAACTGTCCCTTTCACAGCAAACAGTTGCACCACAAACACAGTAAAACTGTCTTATGCCATTCACTAAAAAAGTGGCATAGGACTGAACGCAAAATTTACAGCACTGAAATCATGATGGCCTTGTGTGTAAAGTCCTGCAAAATACGCACCATCTAACTATTGTTTCTTTTTGCATGAGTAATCATCTTCACCAAAAGAATATATCGCTCCCTCTAATATTCTCAGTACATAATTATGGAAAGAAGTGTGAAATTGAATATTCCATTTAATACGGAACATGTGCACATTAGTTCCAGACAGCAACTTATAAGAGCAGTCTCTAAATTATGGAAAAGCTTGCTTATGAGGAGCATGTGTTAACAACGTGATATTTACAACCAATGATGAACACTTTTTAGCAAATCTCTGAGGCACGTTGAATAAAATGTAATGATTTGCAATTATAGCAGAATAAACCTCCTATAGCATTCAGAATCCGCCTTCATCAGAGCTGTGATTTTGAGAATGGCAAGATATTAGTTTACTTAACATTGTGATTCAGCAAAAGTCGATTTACAGCGAGCAAAGATTTCAGTTTATATATTTTCCATAAAATAACATTTCTGAATGGGCACACACTTCACATAAAATTCATACGATACCTGTTTTTACACAATTATAATCAGCATCGTTAAAATTGAAATGATAAACTCACCTTGGATTCTAAGAGAGCACAGTTAGTTTGATCAGAAGATCGAAATGTTAGACGAAAGAGTAAAATGAAAGCGAGCAGGAAGGGAAATCCTAGTTGTGTCTCTTCCAGTCACGGCCAAGAAAATAATGAAGACTAAGATTTCAATTGACATCGATGTGGTGATAGCCACGCTAATGACGTCACTAGAGGCGCCAACTACGTCACAGTCAGCCAATGATTTCTCTTCTTTTCGTAATCCGACGCGTGTCACAATCCTTCTAGAAGCTTATGTGTTCTTTAAAAATATGTCACTAATGAAAATCTTGTCTACGGTGTTGGTTTTGGTCATGATTGCGCGTTGTTGAAGAAAATTGTGAGGATGGATGGATATGTAACATATCACACACACACACACACACACACACACACACACACACACACAGTCACACAATACACACACACACATACACACGCACAGACAAGGTAGTCGGTCGTTCAGAAAGCAATGTCAAACTACTGAGCGTAAACATGCCAAGCATCAAAAACAGCATTAAAATTATGGCGTTGAGAGCGATGTCTTGCAAAGAAAAAGGAAATGCTTAAAAAAAAGTGTGGATTCATCTCAATGTTCATCTCATCATCACCAAGTGTCTTCTCGCTGGCGTGGGCTATCATGCTTCTCCACAAATTGTGATATCCGACGGCATTGATCAGTTCATGCATTGACTCCCTTGAGTGCCATGACACAACACTGTCAACATGTTCTCACTCTGTCTTCCTGTATGTCTCTGTCCAAAAATCTTTGAGGTTGTCACGATTAGTTCCAGTGTTAGTCTTCTGATAATGTGGCCACAAATGATGATTGCATCTTCGTGATGTTAGTGAAAAGTTATCACCCCGACTTAACCTTCCTGATGAATGTTCATAATTCTTCTATGCAACAACATAATTATGCTTCAAAACAAAATATCCAGCTCTTGGAGTTTAATAGACAGACACATGGTGTGTGTTTATTTATGATCTTTAATTCGATGTTTCTTCTTAATCTGCTGATGCTTGTCTTACTATAGAACAAGTTTATATTTTCCCCTCATGTCTAACAGTTCGCTTACACCAAAGATTGGTGTGGCCCAATTTGACCTATTCTAACAACTTGTGAGGTAATTAGTATATTATTTGTATCAACTGTTCAACCTTCTGACGTATGCACGTTTAGGTTAGAGCTTGAACTATAGGCTCCCTCTCAGTGTCACACATCCATCTTAAGTATAAACATAAAATGGTTGAATACTAATGTAACTATTAATGCATATCTTGTACATATTGTTATATGACATATTGTTGCATGACATATTGTTATATGACATATTGTTGTGCGACATATTGTTGTATGACATATTGCTGTATCACATATCGTTGTATGACATACGTGCGGAATGTTTAAAGTTCTATATCTACAGTGTAACCAATCAGAAGATGGACTGGCTCTTGGCAATGGACTAATGAACAAACTAACCCAGACAACAGAGATAGGCATTCATTCTAAAATAAACACAAAGCTTAAATATTAGCACCTGTTCTGTCCAGTGGTATACGTCACGATTCAAGCTGTTATATGTATTTGAATAACGAAGACACAAACAATATATTGCACGATTTATTGCCTGGCATATTTCGCTGCATCTTGTCAGGTACATACTGCAGAAATCACACCACATAAAGTGAAATAACTAGATACATCCTTCAATCTGAAATATACACATATTCGCACAGTAATGTCGATCGTACACCACGGTAATTTTAAACTGACTAACATGTCTTTTTGCTTGAACAAGGCCGGCTTACGCAGGTTGATCACTATGGCTTCAGCAAACCTTAACAACCGACTACTCTGCGTGTTGAACAACACAAGGAAGGCACTGTCTCTTTCAACCACATGACCACTTTCGAGCACGTGTCTTGCGATCGATGAAGCAGGACTGTTCCGGTGTGTCGACCTGCCTAGGCTACCATCTTCTGTGTGTAGTATCTTGTCCACCCAGTTCGGAATGTGTTCCAACATTCTGTTATGTAACTGTCGCTCTGTTCTACCTATGTAGATGGCCTGGCACCTGCATGTACATTGGTAAATACAATTCGATTTGGTGTACAAAGCTACAGATTCTTTAACTGCTGGGATGGGGATCGGTGTGGTTCTGTACCTGATAACAGAATGTTCGCCCGACTGCTGTGATGAGCCGGTCCTGCAAACGTTGCATTACGTCATCTCCTCGGAAGGTTAACTGGATGAAAACCTTGAGTTTAGGGACTGTAGTTTCTTCTGGTTTAGGTTTGGGCTGTTGGCAGTTATATGTAGCTGTTATATGTAGGATGTTATATGTATTGCTGTATTATCTTTCTCTTTCATATCGTACTATACTTATCTGCTTCGTTGCCCGCCTGAAATGTTTGTGTATGAGGTAAATGCGTTATGTCTGTTTACAACAAAGCTGCGATATTTGCACATCTTTAACTGACACATTAGACTTCTGCGATCGTTTGTTGACGGAGTAATATCCCCGAACAGGCGAGAGCGTAGCCACTATACTAAAATGGATATCATTATTCTGCCCAATAAAATTCCTTATGAAAGGAGGCATAAGAAGTACAGCCAATTCTATTATCGTGTTGAATATTTAGGCTATATAATAGATATTGCTACATGGGCGCGATTCTTCGGTCATCACATAGTTTAGGTCAATAGCATGTAGTGTCCGGCTATCAAATAATTTAGGCCAATAGCATTGGATGTAAGGTAATCAGTTCTCTTTCTCAACCCTTCATTCCATGACGACGCCTTAAAGCGGTTTGGTATTATGTGTATGAGACTGTCTAGACACCACATTTGCATTGGTAGGAAGAAAATTATAGTCCCGCTGATGAGCACTGGACTCGGACTATGTTCTGGGTATACGAGTGCACTATTCTGCGTTCTGGTTCGACTCCAGTTGAGACGTAGACAGCAAATATGAAAATAAGAGTGCAGAAGCAGATGACATTTATTATGCGGTTTTTATATGAATAGCAGCCATGTCACGGAGTTGTACACATGGCTCCCTATATCATGTCAGTGGTTACACGTCATTGGTGATGACCTTGATCACGATGATGATGATGATGAAAACGCTGATTATTGTGACGGAAAATATTAGTTATTATCATAATATTCACGTATTCATAGACAACTCAATAAATACATCACATTTCCTCAAAACAAACAAATACACACAACACAAGCAAACAGTCATGAATATTGTTTATTTCAGAAGTATTGTGGTGTGTATTTTATGCTCTAAGTGCGGTGATCAGATCGATTACTAGTGTACCAGCTTCTGATTGGATACTCGGCAGAGTCAACCAAACACTACCGGCTTCTGATTGGATATTCAGCAGTGGTAACCAGGAAGTACCGGCTTCTGACTGGATACTCGGCCATGTCAACCAGGCAGTACCGGCTTCTGATTGGATACTCGGCAGTGTCAACCAAACAGTACCGGCTTCAAATTGAATACACCAGGCAGTACCGCTTCTGGTTGGATACTCGGCAGAGTCAACCAAACACTACCGGCTTCTGATTGGATATTCAGCAGTGGTAACCAGGAAGTACCGGCTTCTGACTGGATACTCGGCCATGTCAACCAGGCAGTACCGGCTTCTGATTGGATACTCGGCAGTGTCAACCAAACAGTACCGGCTTCTAATTGAATACACCAGGCAGTACCCGCTTCTGGTTGGATACTCGGCAGAGTCAACCAAACACTACCGGTTTCTGATTGGATATTCAGCAGTGGTAACCAGGAAGTACCGGCTTCTGACTGGATACTCGGCCGTGTCAACTAGGCAGTACCCGCTTCTGGTTGGATACTCGGCCGTGTCAACTAGGCAGTACCGGCTTCTGGTTGGATACTCGGCCGTGTCAACTAGGCAGTACCCGCTTCTGGTTGGATACTCGGCCGTGTCAACTAGGCAGTGCCCGCTTCTGGTTGGATACTCGGCAGAGTCAACCAAACACTACCGGTTTCTGATTGGATATTCAGCAGTGGTAACCAGGAAGTACCGGCTTCTGACTGGATACTCGGCTGTGTCAACTAGGCAGTACCCGCTTCTGGTTGGATACTCGGCCGTGTCAACTAGGCAGTACCGGCTGAATATGTAGAACAATAAATATGTCAATGAAGAAATGCTTCAAAAAGTTGTATTTATTGTCCATTCAAAGTTAAGACACACCCACACTGCTGAAGCTGTGTATCTCTATATACACATATATTTCTGAGTAAAGATTCTGGTGACAAAAATAGAGCCTTGCACGTCATTTGCCACGTGGACAATAGTTAGTTAGTCGACAGATCATCCTCATTACACATCGAACAATTCAGATCATAAGTTCCAAAGTCCACTTCTCAGTAAATCCCGCAGCGTGTAGCGGCTCACACCACCAGTTTTCTGTTGGTTTATTACTCTTCATTGGCTTCCTGCGTAGTGTTCTTGTCGAGCCAAACCTCTTTTAACTTGCTGTTCTCGTAGTCTGAGCATAGTTGTAGATTCACAGTCATCACTTGGTTCTCGCAAACGTCTTACTTCTCGCAGAGCATACAGTATAAGAGCTGGGTCCATGGCTTGTCCACGGACAATAACCAACGTGCTGAAACAATGTAATGGACGCAGCAATGTAGTATATGTGTCCAGTAGAAACACTTCGTTGGGTACTGTGTGCTTGGACTTCAGAAACATGCATTGGCTAATCATACGCATTCAACAATATCGCTTGGTCGTCTCCGCATAGGTGGAATCTATACTCATCAAACAGTGCACTCAGAGGTGAACACTCAGAATAAACAAAATGAAGAAATACCGCCACCAAATACACACACGAGATTTAACCAAGCAAGGGCTGACTCATTCAGCAACTAAATAGAAAATAAAGGTGGAAGCGTAATCCTGATTATAATAAATGCGAAGCAAAGAAAATGCAGTCAGTAGAAACTGGAGCACTATATCGCGCACGTTCATAGCAGAAATAGAGATCTTGAAATCTGCAGTTGAAATGTTGACAGAGGGGAAAATATAAAAAAAAAAAAAATAGTTCTCTTTAGAGTGCGAATTGATTTGTTTTAATGCAGGATACCAAAAACAGTGCAGAAGTAGCATACACAAGAACAACGAGCCATTCTATCAGCAATCCACGATGGCTGTAATACATGAATTCCGCCACATTGTAACATCTAGAAAAAAAAAGATTGTCACAATGGCATGTCAGATTGACAATAGAAGGTAGAGAATACCTCAGCCTGACCAAGACATAATATATGAAATGCCAAGTGATTGACAATAGGTAATGATATAATCTATGGGTATTCAGATCATCAGGCCGGTCTCGGCAGCCTAGGAGTTAACGTCTTTCTCCGTAATCCCGTATATTCTCGTGAGCAACGTAAACTGCGCGGGAATCGGTAGCGGTTCTCGTCGCGTTGGTAACTTACGGGGTATGTGATCCGGTCGCTCAGAATGCAATGGCAAACTACTGAGCGTAATCTTGCCTAGTACATCAAACGCAGCTGAAAATGCTGGTGTTGACTGCAACGCCATA